>VDFB02193867.1:605287978-605430991 GCA_007258455.2 Sequoia sempervirens
TCACTCTTTCCATCTTAAATCTTCATATTATGTTTCTTTTCCTTCTAATTTTGCATTTTAAATGAAAAAACTTGGTTTTACACCTTATTTAAGTCATTTAATCCTTGATTTTTGTCTCCAATGGATTTATTTAAAACTATAGATACCATCCAATTGAGCACAATATTGGGAATCAATGTGAATTATTCTCATCAAGAAATTAGACAAGCTTTGAGATTGAAGGACCCAAGCTCTTTGTAGGTTTTCAATGAAGATTTAATTAGCCACTAATAGGAACAATAAGAAAATAGAGATAGAGGGAAAATAAGATTCAACTATTGGTACATTTTTGTTCAATATAAGTTGTATTTTAAATCATTATGTGTTGTTTTTATAACAACAAATAGATTTTTTGTGTTCAACTATTAGTCCATATGTGTTGTTTTTATAAAATAGAACACAGAGAACAAAACTTTGAAGTTCCATCACCACCCATAAGGACAGAGGGTAGAGGGTTTATTAAGGGCTAAGGGTATGGGTTAAAGGGGTGAGAGATAGAGGGTGAGTGAGTGAGAGAGAGACCCAAGGGAGGGAGAGGGGTAGGGATACATACTGAGAGAGAGAGAGAGAGGGAGGGAGTAGGGAGATAGCGATAGGGGAGGGAGGGTTAAGGGTACGTGGTAGATGGCTTAAGGGTTTAGAGTTTAAGGGTTTAAGGTTATGGGTGGAGGGGATGGGAGATGGAGGGAAGTGACCGGGCGAGAGATAATCCAAGAGAGGGAGAGAGGTAGGCTATTGAAGATAAGCAAGGCTGAGAGAGATAAAGAGAGGGAGAGAAAGTGGGGGATAGAAAGACCCAAGAGAGGGAGGAGTGAGTGAGAGAAAGACCCAGAGAGAGGGAGAAGGGGTAGGGAGGGAGAGACTTGAGAGAGAGACCGAGAGAGGGAGAGGGGTAGGAGGGAGAGACTCTTGAGAGAGAGGTGAGGGTTTAAGGGTTTGGGGTTTACAAGCTGGCGGGTTAAGGGTTTAGGTTTAGGGCTTAGGGTTATGGGTAGTGATGGAACTTCAAAGTTCTATTCTGAGTGTTCTATTTTATAAAAACAACACATATGGACTAATAGTTGAACACTATAACTTTTTGATATTCCTTCACATTTAATGGGAAAATACATGTTATTTATTGTGCTCACCTTTTATATTTGTAATAGGAAAAACTATTAATATAAAATTATCCAATGCTTGTACTAATGGAACTTCAAATTTTGTTCCTAATGTTTCACTCATGCCCTCCTTTATGTCCTATGCTTTCATGGTGTTGGAAAATTTCTTAGGCCTGGGGTTTTAGCTTTATCTTCATCTTAAACCCTTGTGTTTACGTAATGCCTTGGTCGGGATCTATTTCACCATTACCTCTTTCGAAGTGTTTTATAAACATCTTATGCCCATCGTTCCATCTAGGCTTGGTCCCTTTGGTCTTAATATTTTATTTCCTCCACGGGTTTTATTTTCCTAAGTCCTAGTTGGCCCTGTGCCGAATGCTTTTAAAAAACTTATGTCGTTGTTTTCCATCTACCTAGTAATGTCCCCTTGCCCTTTAATGAATGTTTTATTTTTTAGAAGGATGAAATTCGTGCTGCCATTGATCAAAATTCCCTCAAGATCAATGGTTACCCGATAGATCCTGTGATCGAGAATTGTAGGATGGAGATATCGCGGGCAGGTGACCGTATCCCATATGTGGATCAAATTTGTATGACTGTTCATCAACTGTCCTTTGATCTGAGCTATTCTCGACCATTCCGCGATGGTGATTTGGTTGATTGCGAAATCACGGGCGGCTGCCATGTGGACTGTACAAGGTGGGGCCGGAGGAAATTTTCCATCCACCTAGCAATGTCCCATTTCCCTTTAATGAATGTTTTATTTTTCAGAAGGATGAAATTCGTGCTGCCATCGATCAAAATGCCTTCAAGATCAACGGTTGCCCACCATCCTATGATCAGAAATTGTAGGATGGTGATATTTTGGGCGGGTGACACGTGTCCCATATGGGGATCAAATTTGTGTGACTATTCATCAACTATCCTTTGATCTGAGTCATTTCCCGCCATCCCGCGATGGTGCTTTGGTTGATTGTGAAATCACAGTCAGCTGCCACGTGAACTATACAAGGTGGGGCCCAAGGAAATTTTCCATCCACCTAGTAATGTCCCCTTTCCCTTTAATGAATGTTTTATTTTTCTGAAGGATGAAATTCACGCTGTCGTCGATCAAAATGCCTTCAAGATTAATGGTTGCTTGCCATCCCATGATCGGGAATTGTAGGATGGCGATATCGTGGGTGGGTGACACATATCCCATCTAGGGATCAAATTTGTATGACTGTTCATCAACTGTCCTTTGATCTAAGTTGTTCCCCGCCATCCTGCGATGGTGCTTTGGTTGATTGTGAAATCAGAGGCAGCTGCCACATGGACTGTACAAGGTGGGGCCCAAGGAAATTTTCCATCCACCTAGTAATGTCCCCTTTCCCTTTAATAAATGTTTTATTTTTCAGAAGGATGAAATTCGTGCTGCCGTCAATCAAAATTCCTTCAAGATCAATGGTTGCCTGCCATCCCATGATTAGGAATTGTAGGATGGCAATATCGCAGGCAGGTGACACGTGTCCCATCTGGGGATCAAATTTGTGCAATTTTTCATCAACTCTCCTTTGATCAAATTTGCAGGATTAAATCACACACATGGTGATGTTTTCCAGGGAGCTCAGTTGGAAGACATTCCTCAATCCAATTGGTCATAATTTTCCTCTAAGAAGAAAGTCAGCAAGACCTTGCAGATGTCTTATGTTCATAGATCTTAATAAGTTTTAATAATTTTTAGTCATTTTAAAGATTTTTATTTTTTGATAAAGATAGGTATATTTAGACTTTTGATCGCTTATGTACAATTATGCATATTCTTTTATTTATTATATTTTTTGCAATATCATGTTATTCTTGATTAATCACATTATTTGTTTGTCATTTTATTCATTTTGTTGAAAAATATTTTATCTTTACTTTACATCTATGATAATTTTAAAATTATCTAATTTAAAAATTATAAATAAAAACTTATTTTTATTAATCTCTTGAACCTAGGTCCTAATCTTTTGTAGATTAATAACTATCTAAATAGCTATTTCTTTCCTTTCTTTCTATAAATGTGTCTCATGTCTCTATTAGAAATTTATGAGATGTGTATATAATTCTTAGCACAACACTCTTAGAGATTAGGTTTATTTTCCTTCTATATCTATTTTCTTATTGTTCCTATTAGTGGCTAATTAAATCTTCATTGAAAACCTACAAAGAGCTTGGGTCCTTCAATCTCAAAGAAACTTGTCTAATTTCTTGATGAGAATCATTCACATTGATTCCCAATATTGTGCTCCAATTGCATGATACATTTATAAAATGCACTTGGTAATTTAGTATGTGGTTGAAATATTAGAGTAACAACAAATGGTTCTTTTCATTTCTGGCACATGATTTGTAATGCCCCATCTTATAACCTAAGGAATGTTGCAATTATGTATAAAAGTGAAATAATTTTTTTTTTTTTAAAGTAATATTATTAAGTTATTTAGTTGCATACATTCACTAAGTTATGCGACGTTACACTACTTGAGTTTCCATAGACAACTTTAGTATTTCGCATTGCATATATTTAATTGATCATAAACTTAAAAGTAATCATTGTGTATCATTTAAATTCCATTCAAATAGTATAAAGTACAAATATGATTCTTACATTGCATTTGAAAAGATATTACAATACTCATTCATCTGATGAGGAAGATCAATAAAGATTACAATTACATTTTACAAATGTTCACCTCATATACAATTGAGGGATGTTAAAATACAAGATTTCAAATAATGCAATAAAGAAAGTACACATATGTATCCAAGTACGAGCTCTCCATCCATGAAGCTCTCGATGCCATGATCATAAACTGGGGACCCAACGGAGTAAGGTGCACATTCCAACCAACCATGTGGCACCTATAGGTCCACCCCCCGTGCTAGGAGATAGTAATATGGTTACCTAGACATAACCTATTAACCCTAGACACAAGTACATAACTAACTGATGGTTACATTGCTTCCAGATTTAAGACAATCAAATGTGCAAGTACACAAGGTTAACTGTTATTTTAGGTGGAGTGTCATCACAATGTTGCAAAGGTTACCCTAGTGTTTCTTCCTAGGTTCCAGCCCCCAACTTGGGTTACTCTGGTAACCTCTTACAAAACCCGGCCCCATTTGCAAACTATTATGGAATTGAATGTATTTTGAAGTAACAAGACATCGATTTTCCATTCCAGGCCTTCTCATCTTATACTCAAGACTGAACTAGCTCAAGAGTCTATAAGTGAGGCATAATCATCTTATTAAGGATTTTAATTTAACTAATGTGTTATTTAGTTATCACTGACTTACTAACTCTTTGTAAGTTACCCTGACACCACTTTGTGTGTCGGCCCTTACATAGAGCCACTCCCCTAAACATAACAAAGCAATTCTAAGTTCTCTAACTAGGGTGGACAGAGTGCACAAAAATCAACAAATAATACTAGATATACCACAATGAACGTCACAACCTGTTTGTAAAAATCAGGTGTCTATAAGCTATAAAAAACCAAGTGCACTACCCTAGTCTGTTCAAACACATAAAACCATTGTACAATTTCACTCCCTTAAAAGACTACAACTGGAAGACTTGAAATCACATAAAAATCCCCATTTACCCAATAAGAATTTAAACCAACTTAAAGCAAATTCACATCTATCATTTGGATTTACTAAATCCTTTCAATCAAGAACTAGAAGTATAAAATTAATCATCTGATACATAATTTACCTAGACCATCCAATATGAAAATCAAATCTACAATTATCCCAATTTCACAATCATGTTTAATAATGAAATTTTGTTTTCTCTACATAATACATTTCATTATATACTATCTATTCATAATTTTCATATACTAATTAACATTATTTTATTCATTTAAATTAAAGCACTTCATAACAATATAATTAAATAGTTATTTATATTGTTAAACATCCTTAATTATCAAATTAATACTTATAACTTTCTCATATTAACAACATATATTAAAACTATAATATTATAATATATATACATAACATATATTATATTTATTAAATATATAATATATAAAATATACATGTTATATTATAATCATAAATTAATAACAATAGATAAAATAAAACATCAATATTAAAACAAAGAGTAGGGTGCAACTGTCTACATAGCCAAACCCTCCATGGGAGGGCACGGTTGTGCAGGCAAGGCCGGCGCTGCTTGTGAAAGTAGCACTGGGCACTGCCCTCACAGCCGGCTCCCTTATGGGGGTCGGCCGTGGGGATAGCCCCCTGTGGCTCCCAACAAAACAATTTTTTTTTTTTAAATGAAAATTTCTGAAAAACAATTTCATGCGATATTTAATATTTCCAAATTAAAATTTCCAGGTGATTTTATTTAAAAATCCACATACAGATTTCACAACTATGGAATAAAATTTCATATAATTCTTCATATAATATATATGTATATATATATACAAAAATTCAACATTAATAAAATATTGTAATAATGCAAATACTTTCGACAGGGTTTCTCTATAGAAAAACTGAGGAATTTGTCCATTTAAATGATTTTTTCCTTAAAGAATTTTCAACTAAAAACACAACAAATTCACAACTAAAAATATCAAAATATTTTCTACAGATACCCATAACAAATTTTTGATAGGAAACTTCATTTAAAATAATTCAAAGTTCTTTCCTATTTTGTTTGAGAATTTTCTATTGTTTAAATTTTTTTTTTTACAAGATTCACCGAGAAGAATACTGGAATCACAAAAAATATATTTCCTCAAACATTCTTTTTCTAAAGGAAACAAATTAAAACAAAGGAAAATACTTGTTTTTCTTGTAACTTGAAAACTGCCTGTAGAAGAAAACTTATGTTGCCTATTGCATGCAATCCTCCAAAGCTTCTCCAGAAAACCCAAATCCAAAGGAAGCTAAAAAAAACCACCAAGAACTTCCAACCAAAGGGATCTTCCATAAATATACAATGAAATAGAGGAAATGACAATTTCTAAAAAAAATAATTTTTTTAATAGCAAGCTATTCTTTCATTTCTGTGAAGAAAAATGATTTCCCTCTGTGTTTTTCCAAATCCCAGATAACCTCCATGAATATCCTCTACCAAAAACAATAAATTTAATTGGCACACATATCGAGAAGAATAAAAATATCTTCAACAACTTCCCAACAATCTTTCCTTTCAAGATTTGCATGTTTATAATTTATTTAAAATTTCAATTTTTAAATTGCAAATTTATTTAATAATTAAAAATGCCATTTCCCATAATAATAATTATTATTTCAAATTTAAATCTATTCACACACAATTAAAGCAATTTTAATTTAATTAATTAATTTATTTAATTAAATGAATTTAAACTTAATGATCAAATTATTTAACCAAACAAACTAATTAGTTAATTAAATAAAATATAAAACTTATTTCTATAACATTTAAAAATTAATTTAAATAATAGTATATTAAAGTATAACAAACTATCATAAAATTGATAAATTTTTTCCTTTCAAGCAATTGATTCAGGAACAAACAAGACCATCTATGACTCTAAACTAAAACTGACAATGTACTGTGATTGGGTTAAAGACTAGACTAGGATGAACCATGCTACTACCTCCCAATCAACATTTCCATTGAGTCTTGACACTCTCAGACCTGAGTAACCAAGTGGAGTTGGTGTCATGTACCTGCAATCTTGCAACCAAACAAATAACATGCATATACATATAATCCATAATACAGGCACACCGTGCAGAGAAAATCACAGACATCACAGGGCTCTCGCAAGCGAGTCATGCAATACCATTCTCCACACCAAAACACATCACATCAGACTGACAAATTAAATAATAGTTAGTCCATCATAAGCATATACATAGCAATAACATCTGAAGGAAAACATCTACGCTATATCAAAGCATGTCAGAAATCAGTAATTACCAAACAATATATCAACATGTCACAAAGTGAATCCACTGTCACTCAAAATTAGTGATCAAAATATCCAAACCAAAGTACCAAAATCTATTAGTATGAAAACATGTAAATAGAAAACATAAGCATAAATGGAGGGGTACTACATCCTCCCCCCTAGGATCAGGCTTGCTCCTGAAAGCCTGCAAATAGATAGGGATAAAGTTCCATCATACATGTCGTATCCTCCCAAGTAGCATAAGCCTTATGGCTAGGATCCCATTGGACCCTCACCTGATCAATGTCTCGACCCCTGAGACCGAGCGTCTGGCATTTTAGAATCACCACAAGCTCCAAAGCTAGCTACCCATCCTCTACCTATAATGCATTCCAATCAAGTACATGAGAAATGTTAGGATGATATGGTGTAAGAACTGATACAGGAAAAACATCATGAATACATCACAGACTAGGTGGTAAGGTGAGTCGATACGCCACAGGACCAATTATCTAAGATCTCAAATGGCCCAACGAAATGAGGAGCAAGCTTAGAGCCTTTTCCATAATGGATTGGACTCTTTCATAGTCGCACTTGAAGAAACACTCTATCACCAACTACAAACTGTCGGTCTATCCTATGCGCATTGGCATACTTCTTTTGCCTATCCTGTGCTGCTATCAAATGTTCTCTAATACGGTCAACCTGTTGCTCCATGTCTTGAAGCATCTCAGGACTAAGTAATACTCTATCCTCAAGTCGATCCCAACTCAATGGAGTTCGACAAGGATGACCGTATAATGCCTGAAATGGTGGCATACCTATGGAACTCTGATATCCGTTATTGTAAGAAAATTCTACTAAGTACAGATGATCCTCCCAACATGATTGTTGGTCCATTACTTACATTCTAAGCATATCCTCTAATATTTGATTAACTCTCTTCATTTTTCCATCAGTTTGAGGATGATACATTGAACTAAAGTTCAACTATGTACCTAGAGCATGTTGTAATGAAGTCCATAGGGCTGAAGTAAATACAGGATCTCTATCAAAAATAATCCTACGAGGAATCCCATGCAATCTAATGATGTCCTCCATAAATATCCTAGCTATGGATGAAGCATTATATGATGATTGTGCTGGTGAAAAATGAGCTACCTTAGTCAATTGGTCAACAGTTACCATAATGGCATCATGTTGACATGATGATGTAGGTAACCCTACAATAAAGTCAACATATATAATATCCCATTTCCATTCAGGAATGAGATGTGGCTGCAATAATTCAATAGGATGTTGATGCTCAGCTTTGACTTGCTAGCATTCAAGACATCTCGATACATAATCAGCAATATCATGTTTCATACCAGGCCAGAAATACAATTGCCAAAGATCAACATGCATTTTCTTAACACCTGGGTGAGCTGAGTATGGAGCTTGATGTGCTTCAGTCATAATTAATGTACAAAGACCCTCAGAATGCGGTACATAGATACGACCTAAATGTTGTAATATACCATCTGGTTCAAGGACATACCCTACAAATCGACCTTCTAAATGTCTACCAGATTCAATCTTTGACCTCACTTCTTGATACAATCTATCAATAGGAAGTGCAGCTAATATTTGACCTCTCAAATCTACTTCAAGAGTAGTGGCAGAGATCTCATGTCGACGACGACTAAGAGTGTCAGCCACTACGTTCTCTTTTCCTTGAACATATTTCACTTCAAAATTGTACTCACACAAGAACTCCATCCACCGTCTTTGTCTAGCATTCAAGTTAGGTTGCATAAAAATGTATTGTAGACTATGCTGATTAGTATGAAGTTCGAAATGATGACCTAATAAGAAATGCCTCCATCAAACTAACGCATGCACAACTGTAGCTATTTCTAAATCATGAGTGGGATAGTTTAATTCGTGAACCTTGAGTTTGTGAGACTCATAAGCAATCACACGCCCATCTTGCATTAGAACTACTCCCAAACCCTCTAAGGATGCATCCGTGCAAACTACAAAATCCTTAGTAGGATCAGGAACAATAATATAGGCGCATTAGTCAACTTTTCTTTAAGTGTCTGAAAAGCCAACTGACATTGCTCTATCCAAACAAACTTTTTTGCTTTCCTTTGAAGAGAAGTGATAGGATGACCGATTCTAGAAAATCCCTCAACAAACTACCTATAATAACCAGCTAGACCCATAAAACTATGAACTTCACCTACATTAGTAGGAACAGGCCAATCTACAATAGCTTGAATCTTTGAAGGATCCACAACAATACCTTTTCCAAATATCACATGTCCTAGATATTTTATCTCAGTTTAAAAGAAATCACACTTCTTTAGGTTTGCATACAATTGATTTTCCCTTAAACATTGCAATACCTGTCTCAAGTGTTCTTCATGCTCCTTCATGTTTCTCGAATAGATCAAAATATCATTGAGAAATACAAGGACAAAGCGATCATGGTATGTATGAAAAATTCCATTCATTAAACTCATAAATATTGATGGTGTGTTTGTTAACTGAAAAATTCCATTCATTAAACTCATAAATATTGATGGTGTGTTTGTTAACACAAACGGTACTACTGTGAATTCATAGTGCCCATAATAAGTTCAAAATGTAGTTTTATGAATGTCTACTTCAGCAATTCGCAATTGATGATAACCAGATTTCAAATTGATTTTAGAGAACACATTAGCTCCCTTGATTTGATCAAAAATATCATCGATTCTAGGCAAAGGATAATGATTCTTAATCGTAACCTTGTTCAATTGACAATAGTCAATGCACAATCTAAGTGATCCGTCCTTCTTCTTTACAAAGATGACAGGTGCTCCCCAAGGGAAAACACTTGGATGAATGAAACCCTTTTCTAATAGTTCCTCTAATTGGATACGAAGTTCTTCTAACTTGTGAGTCATCATTCTATATGGAGCTCGAGATATAGGCTCAGCTCTAGGAACTAGGTCAACTCTAAAATCAATATCCCTCTTCGGTGGCATTCCAGGTATATCATTAGGAAATAGGTCAGCGAATTCCCTAAGAATAGGATGATCATCAAGAGATACCTCTCGACTCTCACCTTCTTCCAAATCCGTAACTGTTGTTGCAAACAGTTGACAACCCTGATGAAGACATCTCTTTAATTGCATAACAGATATCATCCGCAAAGAGATAGGTCTTTGAATACCTAATATTTCCACTTTCACTCCTAAATCATTAATACAACTAACTTTCTTAAGTCGACAGTCAATCACAGTATGATGAGATGCTAACCAATCCATACCTAAAACTATGTCATACAATCCTAAAGGTGTAACATATAGATCTACTAAGGTAGTTAATGTACCAATTTTAAGTTCACAATTATGTACTAAGTTCTCTACTGCTACTTTCACCCCAGAGGGGAATTCAAACTACCACTTACCACCTTGCTTTACTGCCACAAGACCACATCGGTTAATGATGGTCGGTGAAATAAAGGATTCGGTAGCTCCAGAATCAAAAAGAATGGAAACACTAACACCATGTAACTTACCTGAAGTCTCGACCACTATGTTCTGGTGATCAGCTTGGTGGTCATTAACCATAGCATATACTATTTGTGATCATCCCGCATCACCCACAATAGGCTCTAAAACTGTAGGTCAAGACCCAAAACTAGAAGAACCTCTCATCGGACACTACCTAGCAATGTGTCCCTATTGTCCACACGAGTAACAACTTGTGCCTCTACCGAATCCTCTACCACTCGAAGGTGCATTGGATTTCTAGAAACTACCTCTACTGATGGTAGACTGAGCACTCTGAGCAGGCTGATCCTGCCTATTTCTCTTGTTGCACCACCAGTTACAGTTCTTTCCTATTTGTGGACTATTACCTTGCCATGGTTGTGGATTATTATTCTTTTGAGGTGTACATTGTTGTTGTTGCTGCCCACCCTTAGAGGGTGTATGTTGGTTCCTAGAGGAACCCCCTGTCTATGCTTGTCCACCCCGTGGACTAAAACCTGCTGCAAGAGCACTGCCAATCTGTACTCCTGTGTGACCACCTAACGCCATAACAAGATTCTCTTCCACTATTCGAGCCTTCTCCACATCAACTTCCATAGTCTTTGGCTCAAAGACTCTGACTCCACCACTAATGCAAGCATTTAAACCCCTGATGAAGTGCTAAACCAACATAGGCTCATCATTGCCAATCCCAACATACTACTTGAGTTCATAGAATCTACATTCATATTGCTCAACAGATAGAGCCAACTAACATAACTCATGGAACTCATTAGCTTGTCATTACCTCCAGTGTTCCAATAGGAACCATGCTCTAAACCTCTCCAAGAACATCTCCCAAGACACTAACCAAATATCTAAGTGGAGCTTTTGCTCCTCCAAGCGCCACCAAGTAGAGGCAAATCCTCTCAAATGCATGATAGCACATCTTTCATGGGTATTGCTACCATAAGGGTGGATGGAAAAGCATCTACCCAAGTCCAGTAACCAGGTCTCTACCTCTAAACCACCTTCTATACCATCAAAAGTAGGAAGGCGTGCCCTCAGTAAATCCCTCATGTGTCCTATAGTAATAGCATCCTGATGCACTGTATCATCTACTCTCCTTGTAGATCTATCACGCTCTATAACCACCTCCTGCTCAACTTCTTGTCTAGGCCCAAGATGAGCTAGGACCTCCTCTAATAAAGGACGTATCTATGAACCCTCTACTCCTGACTGTTTGGGATTCTGTCCCTCATTCTTCTGATCCAACTGCTCTCCCTGATCACTCTAGTGAGGGCTCAGAGGGGGAGTAACCTGAGGGATTGGCCCTCGGCCTCCACCTCAACCTCTACCATGACCTCTTCCACCCCGCCTAGGCATGTTCCTACACATAACAATAACAATTCTTAGATAATAATCAACCAAGGCTAACAGATAGTGACACTATGTACTAGGTCAACCTAATGGGCTCGCGATTACCCAGAGTGTCTAGTTTTTGTAACCTTGGCTCTGATACCAATCTGTAATGCCTCATCTTATAACCTAAGGAATGTTGCAATTATGTATAAAAGTGAAATAATTGTTTTTTTAAAAGTAATATTATTAAGTTATTTAGTTGCATACATTCACTAAGTTACACAACGTTACACTACTTGGGTTCCATAGACGACTTTAGTATTTCACATTGCATATATTTAATTAATCATAAACTTAAAAGTAATCATTGCATATCATTTAAATTCCATTCAAATAGTATAAATTACAAATATGATTCTTACATTGCATTTGAAAAGATATTACAATACTCATTCATCTGATGAGGAAGATCAATAATAATTACAATTATATTTTACAAATGTTCACCTCATATAAAATTGAGGGATGTAACAATACAAGATTTCAAATAATGCAATAAAGAAAGTACACATATGTATCCAAGTATGAGCTCTCCATCCATGAAGCTTTCAATGGCATGATCATAAACTGGGGACCCAACAGAGTAAGGTGCATGTTCCATCCAACCATGTGGTACCTGTAGGTCCACCCCTCGTGCTAGGAGATAGTAATATGGTTACCTAGACATAACCTATTAACCCTAGACACAAGTACATAACTAACTGATGGTTACATTGCTTCCAGATTTAAGACAATCAAATGTGCAAGTACACAAGGTTAACTATTATTTTAGGTGGAGTGTCATGACAATGTTGCAAAGGTTACCCTAGTGTTTCTTCCTGGGTTCTGGCCCCCAACTTGGGTTACCCTGGTAACCTCTTACGAAACTCGGCCCCATTTGCATACTATTGTAGAATCGAATGTCTTTTGAAGTAACAAGACATCGATTTTCCATTCTAGGCCTTCTCATCTTATACTCAAGACTGAACTATCTCAAGAGTCTATAAGCAAGGCATAATCATCTTATTAAGGATTTTAATTTAACTACTGTGTTATTTAGTTATCACTGACTTACTAACTCTTTGTGTGTCAGCCCTTACATAGAGCCACTCCCTTAAACATAACAAAGTAATTCTAAGTTCTCTAACTAGGGTGGACAGAGTGCACAAAAATCAACAAATAATACCAAATATACCACAATGGGCGTCACAACTTGTTTCTAAAAATCAAGTGTCTATAAGCTATACAAAACCAAGTGCACTACCCTAGTTTGTTCAAACACATAAAACCATTGTAAAATTTCACTCCCTTAAAAGACTACAATTGGAAGACTTGAAATCACATAAAAATCCCCATTTGCCCAATAAGAATTTAAAGCAACTTAAAGCAAATTCACATCTATCATTTGGATTTACTAAATCCTTTCAATCAAGAACTAGAAGTATAAAATTAATCATCTGATACATAATTTATCTACCATCTAATATGAAAATCAAATCTACAATTATCCCAATTTCACAATCATGTTTAATAATGAAATTTTGTTTTCTCTACATAATACATTTCATTATATACTATCTATTTATAATTTTCATATACTAATTAACATTATTTTATTCATTTAAATTAAAGCACTTTGTAACAATATAATTAAATAGTTATTTATATTGTTAAACATCCTTAATTATCAAATTAATACTTATAACTTTCTCATATTAACAACATATATTAAAACTATAATATTATAATATATATACATAACATATATTATATATATATTAAATATATAATATATGAAATATATATATTATATTATAATCATAAATTAATAACAATACATAAAATAAAACTTCAATATTAAAATAAAGAGTAGGGTGCGGCTATCTACATAGCTGAACCCTCCATGGAAGGGCATGACTGTGTAGGCAGTGTTGGGCGCTGCCCTCATAGCCGGCTCCCTTATGGGGGTTCGCCATGGGGATAGCCCCCTGCAGCTCCCAACAAAACAATTTTTTTTAAAATGAAAATTTCTGAAATACAATTTCATGCGATATTTAATATTTCCAAATTAAAATTTCCACGCGATTTTATTTAAAAATACGCATACGGATTTCACAACTATGGAATAAAATTTCATATAATTCTTCATATATAATATATATATAGATATACAAAAATTCAATAGTAAATACAATACTGTAATAATGTAAATACTTTCCACAAGGTTTTTCTATAGAAAAACTGAGGAATATGTCTATTTATACGATTTTTTCCTCAAAGAATTTTCAACTAAAAACACAACAGATTCACAACTAAAAATATCAAAATCTTTTCTATAGATACCCATAACAAATTTTTGATAGGAAACTTCATTTAAAATTCTTTAAAGTTCTTTCCTATTTCGTTTGAGAATTTTCTACTGTTTAAATAAATTTTTTTACAAGATTCACCGAGAAGAATACAGGAATCACAAAACAAATATTTCCTCAAACATTCTTTTTCTAAAGGAAACAAATTAAAACAAAGGAAAATACCTATTTTTCTTGTAACTTGAACACTACCTATAGAAGAAAACTTATGTTGCCTGTTGCGTGCAATCCTCCAATGCTTCTCCAGAAAACCCAAATCCAAAGGAAGCTAAAAACAACCACCAAGAACTTCCAACTAAAGGGATCTTCCACAAATATACAATGAAACATAGGAAATGACAATTTCAAAATAAAATAATTTTTTTAACAGCAAGCTATTCTTTCATTTCTGTGAAAAAAAATGATTACCCTCTATGTTTTTCCAAATCCCAGATAACCTCCATGAATATCCTCTACCAAAAACAATAAATTTAACTAGCACACATGTCGAGAAGAAGAAAAATATCTTCAACAACTTCCCGACAATCTTTCCTTTCAAGATTTGCATGTTTATAATTTATTTAAAATTTCAATTTTCAAATTGCAAATTTATTTAATAATTAAAAATGCCATTTCCCATAATAATAATAATAATTTCAAATTTAAATCTATTCACACACAATTAAAGCAATTTTAATTTAATTAATTAATTAATTTAATTAAATGAATTTAATCTTAATGATCAAATTATTTAACCAAACAAAGTAATTAATTAATTAAAATATAAAACTTATTTCTATAACATTTAAAAATTAATTTAAATAACAGTATATTAAAACATAACAAACTATCATAAAATTGATAAAAATTTTCCTTTCAAGCAATTGATTCAGGAACAAACAAAACCATCTATGACTCTAAACTAAAACCGACAATGTACTATGACCGGGTTAAAGACTAGACTAGGATGAACCATGCTACTACTCCCAATCAACATTTCTATTGAGTGTTGACATGCTCAGACTTGAGTAACCAGGTGGAGTCAGTGTCATGTACCTACAATCTTGCAACCAAACAAATAACATGCATATACATATAATCCATAATATAGGCACACCATGCAGAGAAAATCAAGGACATCATAGGGCACTCACAAGCGAGTGATGCAATTCTATTCTCCAAACCAATACATGTCACATCAGACTAACAAATTGAATAATAGTTAGTCCATCATAAGCATATACATAGCAATAATATTTGAAGGAAAACATCTATGCTATATCAAAGCATGTCAGAAATCAATAATTACCAGACAATATATCAACATGTCACAAAGTGAATCCACTGTCACTCAAAATTAGCGATCAAAATATCCAAACCAAAGTACCAAAATCTATCAATATGAAAACATGTAAATAGAAAACATAAGCATAAATGGAGGGGTACTACATGATTGGCCATTTTTACTATGTTAAATTTTTATTTTCACTTTTATTTTCATGGTTTTCATGTTGTCAAATTTTCATACATTTCTTAGTCTTTTTGAAAAAAAAAGTGAAGGTTCTATTAGTGTTCCAATCTTGCTAAATATCATGTATAGAGAAAGTAAAATATATAAACTACCAATTATAGAGTATAACAAAAAAATAAATTTAAAAACTACTACATAGAAACAATGTTTAGAATAATTCAAAATAGAGATACCATTCTCTTACAAATACTATGTATAGAAACCCTATATATGTAGCCACACTTTCACCTTCAAAATCAATAGAATAAATTCTCATACATTGTTTCTATAATGAATTTAGAGAATAAATTATAAGATTTAAATTCAATAATAAATTTAGAAAATATTAAATCAATCAAAATTGTTTCTATTATCCAAAATACTATATAAGTAAATATTAAGCTCAATCTTAAGCCTAATAATAACCCTAAGTGAACACTTATCCTAATTCAACCTTAACCCTGATTTAGCCCTAGCCATAACCTTAACCCTAACCCTAATTGAACCCTAACCCTAATTAAACTCTAGCCCTGATTGAAATCTATCCCTAATTAAACTCTAGTCGTAATTGAACCCCAACCCCAACCCTATTTGTTCCTAACCCTAGTATCTCACAAATACAGGATCAAGACCTTGCCAACTCTGGTAAACCTTATTGGATAGTGATAAAAGCTACCTTATCTTTCATTAAGGTATAAATTTTTTGTTATACAACATGCCCCTTGGAAATTGGAGATAGGCACTACAAAATGAAGGTAAACACTAATGAAAATGGTCAGTGGTATTGTGGAAGATGTGATAAAACTTTCCCTAAATGTGATTATAGATATATACTTCAATGCAAAGTGGAAGACCATACTTCATTCACTTGGATTACAACTTTTGAAGAAGTGGCAGAAGAAATTATGGGTGTAACAACAAAAGAATTGAACATTTTGAAGCATGAAAAACAAGATGATGCTAAGTTTTCACACATTATACAAAAGGTCCTTTTCAACAAATATATCTAAGTTAGTTAATGTCATTTTGTCATGATATACTTCTTTGATGCTATCAATACTAAATCTAGAGATTGATGAACATTTTTGCTTTAAAATTTATTGTTCTTGGCTGATTGTTGTTATAGACAAGTTGGTATGATTTAAAATTTCAATGTGTACCCTTATGTATGGGAATTGAGATAAAAAATGACACAAACAATAATGAAATCAAAATGATTTCTTTCCAAATTCATATTCATGAAAATGTAAGCATTTTTTTCAAGTCAATAGGCATCTTGATAAAGATAACTCTCGACGTGTTTTACATATATTACTAATTAATATAGGTATGCTAGTTAATTAAATTATTATGTATATTTTATTTGTATTATATATTAAATTGTTAAAAGATGTAAAAATCTTAATACTAAATATATAGGAAAATGGTTTAAAAATTACATATTTTTCAAAAAATAAAATATTAATATCTTTCTCTACTTATCTCTCTCTCTCTCTCTCTCTCTCCCCTCTCTCTATATCTCTTATAGACTATCTTTCCATCTCTCTCTCTCTATATATATATATCCCCCTCTATCTCCCCTCTCTATATATTTATTTCTCCATCTATCTCTCTCTATATCTCTATCTATTTTTAACCCTTTGCCTCTCTCATTCTATATTCATCTCTACCTCTATCTATAGGGAGAGATACAAAGGGTGAAACATTGGACCTTACCAAAGATCCACCAATCTCAACACTACTCCCAACTATTTTGAGCATTTAAGTACATATTGTATGCTAGATTAGGAGGCATGTGTCAAAGCTCATATTTATTGATGCAAAATAGGTCCAAAGTCACAAATTTGAGGTAAAATTAGTTATAGTTTTGTAGAAAATTTCAAGTACCACATAGAGCTAAGATATTCCATTTTTTTAGGAAGATCATGTCATCAAATTTGGCACTTCATCAACATTTATATCTTCATCAACATTAACAAAAGCAAAGGTATGTACTTGAATCCCTTGCATTTAAATTTTTCTATATATATATATATTTTAATATTTTCCCTAAAATCCATAATATACATATTAGTGTGTATTTATTTATTGCAATAAACAATTAACCTAAGTAACACATTAAGAATTCTAAGGATTTGTGCTTGGAAAAATTGCATAACAAATTTATTTGTTGGATGTCACGTTGTATAGTTTAGAAAAGCCCAAAATATGAATAGGATTTGAAGGCCATGTATTATGGTAGCTTACAATGCAAAAGAAGGAAGGAAATCTATTATCAATTTTAATCTACAATTTAATACCATATGAAAAATCACATGTAGTATTATCTACAACTAATTCTTGACATATTAATTTTATAAAATACACTTGTACCATACAATAAACTTCTCCCAAGAAAGAAACCCTAAGTGAACATTAATTGAACCCTAATTGTAGATTCATAACTCTAATAATAACCCTAATTGAACCCTAATTTTAGATTCATAACTCTAATCATAACCCTAAGGGAACACTTATTGAATATTAGTCCTAATTGTACTTGTAGACATCTAAATTTGGACACTTAATTTATCCAAATTCATCCCCTTTCATCTTATTTTCGTAAAACTGCTATTATCTAATTATAGCTTTAATTTTGCAAAATCCCTAAGGTATTTAATCAAATAATATCTTATTCTCTAATACATTCCTCTTTCATCAAATAAATTAAATAAATATCACATTTGTTTAATTCCTCCTCATGTCACATCCTCCATCATTTTTGTCTTATCCTAATCCATCTTCTAATCTCATCATTAGGATGTGCACATGCCTAATCCTTGATTAGGAGGTGTCACATCCTCCAAATTTTGCAAGTTGGCCTCTAATCTCTCTTAGCCACCTAACCATCCTCTAATCCTTCACTAACTAGCCTAATCAACTTCTCAAGGAATTTTTAATTCCTTTTATCCTTCCAAGGAATATTAAATTATTTTTCTCTTCCCCATGTCCTTTATGAGATGTGTCCTTGGTCAACCCTATGTGAATATTTAATTCACCTTTTAATCCCCCAATGCACTCAAAAGAAATTTTTAATTCCTTCACTCCTTCCCACATGTCCTCTCTTTATTCTTTATTCTTTCCCATATCCTCATAAGAATATTTGAGGAATTTTTAATTCCTCACATGTCCTCTCACCCACATGGGGACAAGGACCTCCTTTATGAGGAGATCTTGTCCAATCCCAAGGTACTTTGTACCCCCCTCCATGTCATGTACTCCTCCTTCCACCTCATGTCCACTTCACCTTTTAGGGCTAAATCACATGCCACATGTCAAGATGTGAGGGCTTGTGAGTTCTCAACTCACCTTAGCCCTACATCTTCATATTTGGTGGATCAATCTTGACCATCCATTTCTTCTAGGAATTCTCAAAATTCCTATAAATACCCCCTCTTTTCTCTCATTTTGGGGGAGATCATTTTGCTAGCCAAACTCTTGCAATTTTTTTTTTCTCAATCTAGTCTTAGCCATTTGCATCCATTTTTTCCAACTATCTTGCATCTCACACTTCGCATCTTGCATCTACTTGCCATCCAAGGAGCATACACATCAAAGATCGAAGGGCCAACCAAAGGATTGATTCGACGCAAGGTATAGAGTTCCATTTTGTTGCTTTCATCTTGTGTTGATTCCAACTTAGACTAATCTTGAGGTGTAGGTTGTTTTGGTGTTTATTTGCACTCTTTTACTTGCTGCTCATTTTCTAATGCTCACATTCGACCTATCACAGTACTATAACCCTAACTTTGAACTATAGTTGAACTCTAATCCTAACCCTAACACTAATTCTTATCCTAATTGAACCTTAACCCCAACCCTAATCTAGTTTACTTTTTTTTATAAAATTGTAGCAAGCCCATCTATACTTGGAGATTTATCATTTTTGTATATTCTAGTATCCTTTACAATCTTAACCTTAGAGATATCTCTAGTAGGCCAATCATTGTCTTCCTCTTTTATTTTCCTAGGGATGACTTGTCCACAATTATCTTGGGATCTTTTATAGTCCACATTGCTATCTTCAACAAAGAAAATATTTTAATAGAAAGATTGAAATTCATTTATAACCAAAGAAAGACCATTTATATGTTGATTATTCACCTAGATTGATCCAATTTATTCCCTAGCATTCTTCTCCTTTATATAATTAAAGAAGAAATCAAAGCCTTTATCTCAATTTTTTAGCCAATTTATTTTAGCCCTAACTTTTAAACCATGAATCTTCGTAATTTACAATATTCTTAAATTATGCTTGAATCTCACCAACTCGTCATTCAAGGACTCATGCAATTGAGATTAGATGGAGATAAAATCTTATTTAAGAAATTCTTTGATCTCCTTCCATCAAAGGCTCTCTTTTTTGCACAACCTAGAATAGGCACCTTGAGTTGGTAACATTGGAATCCTATTTTTCAATTGATAGTAGAGAATTTTTTTAGCAAGATCCTATCAATTAAATTTTTTAGCAAATATTAACTTCTTATATTAAAAATAATTTAAATATTTTTACACATGCATTAGATGGACCTTTGGTTTTTGATGATTTAGAGATATTATGTATTGATAATTGTGTGCTTGAAAGGTTTAACAAATATAAGTCATTTGGAAAAGCCTATGAAATTTAGGTTGAGGAAGTGATTAGATATGGACTCTTTTGCATTGAAAGAGGTGTAATATTATATAAGGAAATTGAGGGAAAAAAAAGGAACTAAATAATGATCTCCAAATAGTGAGAAAATAAGAATCTATCTAGAATTTAGTAATGATATATATATATATATATATATATATATATATATATAAATTAAATTGGTACAAATACACAACTAAACAAAAAAATTGTCATATTTATTTTAAATGTTTGATATATGTTATTCATTACATATTTTTTAAATTTTGTATGCTTTTGGTGGAGTTACTATTGGAAGGAGAATATAATTGTAAACTATATATATTTTAAGTAAATCTATATCTTTTAGTATTTAAAATTACTTAAATAGTTTCCTCATTGATATCTTGTTTACATTAACATACACCATAATAGAAGTTCACATGCACATCAATCTTAGAGAAAAAATAATATATTCATGCCCTTTTTCATTACTATTTTTGGTAAACTTTGAATAGATTGTCCTTTGTTCAATAAAAATTCTACAAGTGGGATAATCTTGTGTGAATTAATCTCATGACATTACCCTACCTTGCATAAGATCTACTAGTGCAAACTTGACGTAGTAATTATCAACCCTACACATTTAAAATTTAAATTCAATTTAAATCTTGACAGCACCCTCCCACTAATCATTGTGAGCTTACCTAATGCATGTTTATCTTGATTTGCATGTTGTATTTTACTTTAAAAAAATCATTTAAGCATTTAAAATGATCAAAGATTATTAGGACAATGAGGATTTATCAAAAGAACATTTTCATTGAGAGAAATGTAATAACATTTTCTCATAACATATATCATCATGTCTCTAATCATTATTCCTATGTCATGGAATTGGTTTGGTTAGGGCTCTAATTGAGGAGAACAAAATCCTCACAATTTAGCACATTCCCTAAAAATGTTACTAAACACTTTCTATCTATATTGAGGTTCAAATATTAGAAGATCAACACAACTAAATTCTAAACATCAATTATTTGCTAGTTGATTCTTATGGTATAGATTTATATTTGCACACTAGTTCGGTTTCTCAGACATGGATATGAACCAAAGCAATACTTTGAGACATTTATTGACCATCTAGGGATCTAAATGAAGATAACACAAGCCTCACAATTTAGTAGATTTTGTAATACTATGTATATTCACTCTTATTATATTAATATATAAATATATAGGCTTACCGCCTTTGCTTTAAAAAAAAATCATGTTTGTAAACATTGTCAATCCATAATAAAGTGTAAATGTTAAAAGATAAAAATCAATTTCAAAAATTAAATTTTTACTACTTGATTATTGGAATTATAGATTGAAGCTTGTAGACTAGTTTTATTTTGTACACATATTTGAACAAAAGAAAAGAACACTTAATTCATATTTAAAAGCATTTATAAAATCAAGTCCAAAACCTCTTTTAACACTTCAAATAATCAACATCTACATCTCAAAAACATCACATTTAATTCATTTAATTTAAATATCAATCATCTAATATAAAAATAATATTATTTTTAAATAAAACATAATAAACATTTTTCATTAAAATAAACAATTAAATATAATTAACATTAATAAATATTATAAATAAGATATAATCTTTAAAAAAAGGTTATTATTAAAGTTATAAGAAAGATAAATCTTTTCTATTTCCTAACAAAGAAAATGAACTGATACTTCGTAATATAAAAGGAACACTCACCACAATTCATGTAATGAAATGAATGTGGGATTAAGACTAAATCCCCCAATCCAATGACCGAGCAAATGTGTAAATTGGAAATGGGAAACACGAACAACTATGGAAGGAGAATGGGAATGGGAATGGCAAGTATAAACTGCAATGGTGGAGTACTACAGAAAAATAGATTTGAAATGGTGCGGTTAAAGAAATGCTACAAAAATGAGAGAGATTGGGTTAAGAGGGCCCCGCATGGTGTCGGACATCTAAGGGAGTGTACCCTTAGAGTGTATCGGTTAAGCCCAACCCTCATATAATACCTTGCATTATGGAGCTCAATTCTCTAATATATTACTACTTATCAAATCCTTTGTAAATAATTGTAAACTTATGACTCCATTTAAGCATTTAATTGATTTTCTTGAATCAAAGCAAAAACATAGACATACAATTAAACAAATTCTCAAAAGAAGAATGACAACTTCATTAACATTTCATTCAAAATTCACTCAAATCCACATAAGGAGAGAAAATATATTAGAATTATACGTGTATTCATGCTTATAAGTCATATCTGCATACAATTTAAGATAATTTGCATATATTCATCCAAAACTCAAAATAGACTATCTATTCTATTCCGTCTGCTTGGGGTTTTAATAGCCAATGGCACCATAGATATCACTTCCTCATCAGAGGAGAAATATCTTTCTACCCATATATTCAACTCAAAACCTAGCTAGATCTTTCATGAGTTCTCTCCCTACAAATGAGCCTTGAATTCCCTTTTATATGACAAGAAAGCAACAAGCTTCATGCTCAAATGTAAATTCACCACAAATTCTCATTTGAACAAAATCTCCATTGCATTTGAATTTCATTTCAAAACTTCCCACACGTTGAATCTGCAAAACATTTATAGTGCATGGACTGGGGTAGCATAAAACAATAGGGGAACACAAATTGTCATCAAAATCCCCTTATCACATCCATGCAAAAAAACCAGGTAACCAAATTGCCACGAAGGCACCACAACAACTTCTTATTTACCTGCCACCCTACCCTTACCAACACTTAGACCCTGGTATACACACCCGCTTCTAGTTGTTGTCCAATACAGTAGACTCTCAGCCTTGTCTTCTTTCTTGTCCTTTCCCAATACAGTTCGAGTCGGTCTGCTTGGGGTTTTAATTTGAACAAAATCTCCATTGCATTTGAATTTCATTTCAAAACTTCCCACATGTTGAATCTACAAAACATATATAGTGCATGAACTGGGGTAGTGTAAAAGAAAAGGGGAACATAAATTGTCATCAAAATCCCCTTGTCACTATCCACGCAAAAATGCTGGGAAACCAAATTGCCAAAAAGGCACCACAACAACTTCTTATTTACCCACCACCATTCCCTTACCAACACTCTAACCCTAGTATACATGCTCGCTTCTAGTTTTTTCCCAATATAGTAGAGTCTTAGCCTTGTCTTCTTTCTTGTCCTTGCCCAATACAGTTCGAGTTGGTCCACTTGGGGTTTTAACAACCAATGGCACCACAACTATCTCTTCATCATTAGAGAATAGACTATGATTGAAGAGAGGTAAATACTGACAGTAGTTGGAGTCGATCTTGGTTACATCATCAGAAGTGTTGCTCGTAAGGTCAATGGGAGAGTGTTGGCATCCAGAGGAGCCATGCCGCCCATACCTTATTTTCCTACCAACACTAGTAATGGAGCACACCGCCGACTACTTGCCTTTGTCATCTACCAGTTGAGCAGCAACATCCTGGAATTGCAACCTTCTACTGCATCTAGTGGGCACAAGCCTAGGCTTGTCAACCAAAGTACCTTCCTGAATAGTAGGACCGAGCTTTTGTGAGCTCAAACAAACAGACCTCCTTATTGACTTACTCATTTTCTCTTCTTAGACAAGCATTCAAACTTGATTAGACTCAACCCACAAAATTCTCTAACTGCTACAAGAATGACACTATTAGTAGTAAATTCCTCTTCTATTTATTGTGCGAGGTAATGGCAACCTTCATCAATGCTTAGTAAAAATGCATGTGCAAACATGGCAATTTGGCAGCCTATGTACTATCACCGTTTAACTAGAGCTACATGAGAATCCAAAGATCACCCTTCATGATTTCCAACAACAACATCTTCACATAGATTGAGATCGATGTGTCTACACAATCAAGGAATAATTCATTAATGCTTCACCAACCTTCATCTTCCTCTTGCCAGCTAGCAGGGAACAACATATATTTACATTAGCTTTTGATCTTTTTTGTCGATCTAAAACCATGAGTTATGAGATCAATAGTGGAGATTGGGCCCCACATTCCATACAAGACACACATCTGCCTTTTGCTGACCTCACGCCAAATAACAGGGCAACACCTTAGGTCTACGAGTTGGCGGGGTACAATCAAGATCTTCTCCCATATCTTTGAATCTGGAAAACCTACACATTGTACAATTAGTATTTAATGAAAGGCTTTGGCTAAGCCGTTGGCGACATGACCACTGGAGTTAATGGCTTAGGCTTACGTCACCGGATTAAAATTAAAACCCAACTTTGATTTTAATGCTTTATTTCCTCTGCAGGGTTTTATTTCCCAAGTCTCAGTTGGACCCATTAAATTCTTATCCCAACCCTAACAAGAACAAATGATTAAGCTAATGATTGTATTTGTTGTTACAACTTTAGTTGTAGAGAATTCTTAATTACCAATTCTTATTTATGCATTTGTATATGAATCCAATTGAATGCCTTTCCATATCATTATGGAAAATTTTATTATTGCAACCCTAACTCTAACACTAATTAAACTTTAAACCTAACCTGATTGAACTCGTATTATAACCCTAACTCTAACACTAGTTGAATTGTAATTGTAACCCTAATTGTATCAAAACCCTAGAGAACTCTAATTGAACCCTAACCCTAAAATAGACAATAACCCTTACCTTAATTGAACCCTAATTGCAATCCTAGCCCTAATTTAAGACTGACCTTAACCCTAACCTTAATTAAACCCTTATTGAATTATAACCCTAATTGATCCCTAGCCCAAATTGAATACTAATTGAACCTTAACCCTAAGTGAATAGCAACCTTAATTAAACTCCAACCATAATCCTATTTGAATTTTGATCCTAATCATAACCATAATTCAACCCTAACCTTAATTGAACCCTAACCCTAAACATGAGTTCAATTAAGTTTAAGGTTCAAATACGGTTAACTTTAATTAAAACTAGGTATAGGATTCTATTAGGATTAGGGTTGGGGTTGGGGTAAAGATTGAGGTTCTATGATAGAGCTTGGGGTTAGTGTTAGGGTTCAATTGGGGCAAGGGTTATTAGGGTTAGGGTTATAGTTCAATTAGGGTTTCATTAATGTTAGTTTTAGAATCATAGTTATGTTTAGGGTTGGATATAAAATTAGAGTTAGGTTTGAAGTTAATTAGTGTTAGTTTAGGTTTGGGGTTATGGTTAGACTTATAATTAATGTTAGTATTGGGATTAGATTCTATCACTTTAATAAAAATAATCTTCTATAAATTCATTCAATTTTTTTTTGAAATTATATAATTTAAAATATTTTCAAATTTACCTATGTTGATATATGAGAGATATAGCAAATCTAAACTCTATACAATTTATAGTTAACTTGACATTGTGTATAAAAAGGTTTAAGTTATGAATGTTATAATATAACAAGAGCTGCAGAGCAGTGAAGTTCCTGCCATAAAGTTTTAGAATAGTTTTGTTTGTATTTGTTGTGTATTGCAAAAGGCCTAGATAAAACATCAGAAATCTCAATTGAACCCATATGCTCATTTTTTTGATTGTAGAGTAGTGGACAAAAGCATTGCGATATTCATTAGACCAAGACCATAAGGTAGAGGATTAATTGATGAAGTTATTCTTGAATCCTCTTCATAGGAAACATGACCAACTAATTGGTATTCTCTTTTAGCACTAGGATCATACAAAAGTAGAAGCAATAGTTTTAATATGCTATATATATATATTTTTATTCAAGGGGTAAATGCTTTTGATCGGAGCTATGAACCAGATACAACCATTCAACAATACCACCCCAATGGGGTTTGAACCTTTGTGGAAAGAACAACAATGCCACCTATAAACCAACACACCATGCCAATACCGGCTTAATTTGTTATATATTAACCATCTTTTACTTACAAATTTTTTTTGAAAAAGGAAATTAGGTGTCATACCTCTATTACATTTAAGCCAAGATCAATTAGTATTGCACCAGGTTTCAACCAATCACCATGAACCAAATTTGGCTCACCTACTATCTAGAATCACAACTACATACTACAGACTCATCACTATGTGAACTGATGCTTATCTAGGGTATTAATTGTTTAAATTATACATTGATGTGTATACCCTTAGCTTCCAAATCTTCTTGCCTCATTTAAATTTTTGTCGACATCACTATCTCTGGATAAGTCAACCAAATTCTAAGGTCATCTCTAGATGGGCATGCTCTCTGCAAAATATGATGAACTAGGGCATGAATGAACTAAATGTGTTACATATCCATCAACATAAATTATTTGGATGATCAGAAAAACTTCAAGAGATTGTAGACATAAAGAGAAAGATTAAATAAAAACTAAATGAGATACACTCTTGACAATCTTTGTTTGGGATTTTCACTGCTATTTGGTTCTATGTTATATTATTTTCAAAATTAGAAGTTTTTTTATTATGATCAATTAGAATAGACTCTACAAGAAATGCATAAATATATTGTCTTGTGTAAGAAGCCCACGAATAGAAATAATAATTTGTTGATAAATCACAAGAGATAACTCTTTGCAGTCAAACACAAATCTCTAGATTTTTCACACCGATCCAATAATTATCGCCAATGAATCAGAACAGTAGTATCAATCTTAGTTCAATGATATATGTCAATGTCAGATTCATAATTAACAATAAATTTTAGATACTCCACATTGGACACTGAAACAAATTGAAAAGTTGTCTTTATTTGCATCTCCTCTAGAAACTCATCTATCTTGTAATTTAGGTAACATCTGCAAACACCATATACTGGTTTGTGCTACTAGAATTGGAAGTCATGTAAATTTTTGTAACATACTAGCTAGTATAAGTTCTACACTAGGGGCCTCTACCATTTTGATGGAAAAAAAACATGATAATGGGTCTCTTTAACTTAATCCCCTAATTTATGAAGAATACCCTATGGGGGATGATTAATCGAATTGAAAAACAATACAATTCATTTTGCAATTAGTACTCCCTTGGTTGAAGTTGACGAGAGGTATATGTAGTATAGAAGTTGCCAAGTCAACTTATTAAAGGCTTTGGACATATCCAATTTGATAATCATTATAGAATAATAGTAAAATTTTGAGAGATTGAATGGTTCTCCTAGTGTAGGTGGATTTGCAAGGTGTAATTTACTCTGAAGCATTCTCATGAGATCAAACACAATGATAATAAATATGAACAATATCTAAGGTATATAGAAATAAATGTCTTGTGGGCTTCAACAAGGGGTCTTTTAAACCAAATTGGCATCTAGCATGGTCATGAATTAAAAATTAACCAATATTATTATACCCTTATTGTACCCTACCCTTTATTAAACCCTAATTTAAGCCTAACTCTACCACTTACCATAGCTCTAACCTTAGCTTCAAGTTTTATTCTAGATTAATAATTCTAATCCTAACTTAACATTAACCCTAACCCTATTTAAACAATAATCATAACCCTAATTAAATCCTAATTGAACCTTACTTGAACCTTAATCTAAATGAACCCTAACCTTAACCCTAATTGAACCATAAACCTAACTCTAATTAAACCTTAATTGTAAACTGAACTAAAATACGCTTAATTGAACCCTAATTGTAACTTGAACTTGATTCTAATCATAACAGTAATTGAATGCCAACCCTAACCCTAATTGAACTTGGACCCTGACTCTAATTGAACCTTGTTGTTGGGGTTAAATTAGGGTTCAATTAGCATTCTAGTTAAGCCCCAATTGTGAGATTAACCAAAATAAGCCTAAATAAACCCTAACTATAACTTGAACTTGACCCTAATCATAACACTAATTAAATTATATCCCTAACCAAGTAATTGAACCCTAATTCCAACCATAAACCTACTTGTTAAAACCTAACCCTAACTCTTATTGAACCTTATTTTTAGGGTTCAATTAGGGTTTAATTAGCATTCTAGGATGGATATTAAGGTTAGGTTAGGGTTAGAGTTCTGAATATCTTAATGTTAGCTTATAGATTTGACCCTAACTATAATCATAATTGAATCCTAACCCTAACCCTAATTAAACTCTAATTCTAACCCTAACACTAACCATAATTAAATTCTCACTCTAACCCTAACCGTAATTAAATCCTATTGTTAGGGTTGAATTAGGGTTAGGTTTAGGGTTCAATTAGAGTTCTAGTATAAATCTTGGGGTTAAGGTTATTTATTTCTTGATATTAGTTTATAAATTATATTAATTATTCAATATAAATAAATTAAATAAAACTACATCCTATCTAATGTATACATCTGTAAAGGTTTGATTTGGTGTATGCGGGGATTATTTGCAATGCATTGGTATAGTGGTTGATCATTCTACTATATTTAATATAATTAAATAAAACTAAATATTATTTTCAAAATAATTCACCAATAAATAATTATAATTTGAGAATAAATTAAGAAATGAAAAAATATATAAAATAACCTTTTTTATTTCTTTGCATCCAAATGATTTCATTTTGTAAAATCATATTAAATTCCAACTTCAAAAAATCATAAAATATTTTACATGCTTATTTTTATATTTTTGAGTTGAATTGTGTTGTTCTTTAAATTTGAATAACCAATCATAAAGCAAATAAATAATCAAATCAACACAATATTTAAAAACTTAAATTTCATTTTAAAATTAAACTAAATTCTATTTTCTAAAATTCATAGAATATTTATTACTTAATTATTAAATTCATAATTAATTAAATTATAATGATTATGTGATATAAATGAATTAAATATTAAATAGAAGTACATGATCCTTTTAAAATAATTCAACAATCAAAGACTAAAATTTAAATTTAAAAGTATTCTTTATATTGTATTTTTTTCATTTGTGCATACAAAATATAAAATACTTGAAGTTGATAAGTTTTAAATTTATTAATTATGATGATATCCAAAAACTAACAAGAGCTGTAGAGCAACAAAGTTCCTCCCAAATTGTGCAATAATAGTCATGTTTTTATTTGTTGTGTCTACTATGTTTTAGCAACAATGTTGATATTATAACAACTTAATAATAATCTTGAAATTTTTCAAATGGTGACATGTAATACCCTAAACAATATCCAAAAATAAGACAAGTTGTTACAAATAAGAAACAATCTATGTATTCAAATCAAATACAATGAACAACCTGCACTGCTTATTAAAAGTGAAATTATAAAACATATTGTAGATTTATTTTATTTTTCTTCTATAAATATAATTTTTTTATTTGTCATCTACCTAGTAATGCCTACTTCTCCTTTTAATGAATGTTTTATTTTGCAAGGGTTGATTTAGTGTTGCCATTCATCTATTTTCTGTAGATATCAACAGTGCCCGCCATCCTATGATCAGGAATTCAAGGATCACGAAATCACGGGTGGGCACCACGTGTCCTATCTGGGGGAGCTCAAGGGTTGATTTAGTGATGTCATTGATCTATTTCCTCTAGATATCAATGGTGCCCACCATCCCGTGATCGGGAATTCAAGGATCACAAAATCATGGGTGGGTGCCACATGTCCTATCCGGGGGGATCAAGTTTGAGCTATCACTGACCAACTACCATTTGATCTGAGTCATTCCCCGCCATCCCTCGATGGTGCTTGGGTTGATTGCGAAATCACAGGCGAGCACCACATGTCTCATTCGATGAAGCCCAAAAAGTAAAGGAAACACTAGCCGGCTTTAAATGTATTAAGGGGCAGATTACTAAAGTGTTCTTGAGATGCACATGTTCTAAATCCATGGATATGTTATAATCTCACTAGAAAAGCTACTCAAAGGTTAACGACATGGCTGGTGACTGTGTTAAAGGAACGATATCAACGGCGCCTACTATCACGTGATCAGCGATTATAGGGATCGCGATATCACAGGCACGTGCCATGTGCCCTTCATAAAGGATGAAATCTGTGTGACCATTGATGAGCTATCTCTTCAAGATTGATGATGCCTACCATCTCGCGATTAGGAATTTTGGGATTATGATGTCACGGGTGCTTGCCACGTGTCTCATCCAATGAAGCCTAAGGAGTGAAGAAAGCATTCACTGATTTTAAATGTATTATGGGGCAGATTACTAATGCGCTTGTAAGATGCACATGTTTTATTTCAATGTAGATGTTATATTTTAAGGGAAAAGCTACTCAACAGTTAAAGGAAAGGACGACAACCATTTTTGAAGGAGCAAGCTTTATGGTAAAAAGATCGACGGTGCCCGCCATCTCACGATGATAAATCAAAGGATTGCGATATCGCGGGAAACCGCCACGTGGCATTCCTTCGTGGTGTATGACATAGTGAGCCCCTTTATTGCCATGTTGGCGATTATGTCAGCTTGTTTTGAAGATGGCCATTGATGATTTGATCAAACTGAAGGATCAACGACTCAAATTTAAATATGTATAAAATTATGGTTGAAGTCATTTGTGCAGCCCGCAAGTGAGCTTTAATGGTTGATGAGACATCCACTGGCAGAATTTGATCGACATAAAATCAATTTACTCGTCTCATTTGTATCACAAAGCATCCATGTATTTCGTGAAAATAGTTTTAGAGCCAAAGGTGAAATTGCAAGCAGCTGCTGCCAGAAATTGGAGTTTGTCCAAAAAAAGCCATGAGTTAATTTTCTTTGTTTCCTAGTCATTCTGCACCTAAATTTAGGAAAGCGGGGGGTTTGCTATACTTGTTACTGAGTTCATTAAAATCTTTTGTTAAGGCTATTGTTTAATCATAAATTGTGAGGAATTGCGGTATTTTTACTTTGTAATTTCCTATATCTGCTTAGTCATAGCCACTTCAAGTGTAACATTGTAGTGAGGCCCTAGTTTGTCTAAAATGGCACCAACCAAGTAGCACTCTGGCCACATTGAGCATTTGAAAAGAAACTTGTACGATGATTTCCTAGATCAATTTCCATTATCAACAAATGAGAGAAGGAAAGGTTTGGCGTTGATGCGAGGGAAAATCCTAGGGGAGGGGTTGGTGTGTAATAATTCCAACATTGCTGATGGTAGGGTTCCACTCACAGGATTAGAAATGTTCATATTATGATATGGAAAAAGGAATTTTCCTCATCCTTTTTCAAATGGATGGATGTACGACATGGGAAAGCTGGTTGTTCCAAATGTGTTCGCTGATGTGCACTTACTTAGAGCAGTGGCTAGAAGATATGACCCTATCACACGGGTAATCAGAGATAATGATGGAGGGGTTCTATTGGAAATTAACAGAGATGTTATCCAATAGACTTTTGATTTGAGTCAGCCAAGTGATGACTTGGTTCCTATTAATCTTGAAGAAATGAAGCAGGAGTATACAAAATTGAAATCTCTTTTTAGGGTTAAGCTGCTTCCACCTCATCTGGTTAAGGCAGGGGGTTTCACAATTTCACATCAACCCTAGTGACCAGGAACCATTCAGATTGAATTGTTTTGGAAAGCCTTTCCTAGCTACTTTCTATTCACTATGTCAGATTTTGGGTTTCAGCCTTGGTGCAGTAATGTCGATTGCATACATGTTCATGGGGGTGCAAATACGACACCCTAACTTCTCTGTAACATATGACTTTGCTTCTTTTTTGGTGAAGAGGATAGATGAAGGACTATCGAAGCTACAGAATGGTGATACTGGTACTCAATTCTTTTGGTATTCCATGTTGATGCATATGTTCTTGTTTAGGAATGCTGATTTCTTTGCTGAGAAAATGAACTTAAGACAACCAGTTAATGGAGAAAGATTGCCAGTATAGATATGGGTTGCAGATTTGTCCTATAATAAGGAAAGCAACAATTATAATGTGCAATTTGATAATTGTTTTGCTACAAGATTGAGGGCTAGATTGATGGTAATGTACCTAGGATCCCTCAGGAACTGCATGATTTCCTTAGGCCAAAGGAGAGGAAACTAGAATTGAGGGTTTTACATAACTGGGGTGACATTATCCCATATCCAATATGCACTATCCTGAGAATATATGGATTTCAAGGAACCCCTCACATACTGCTATACAATGTGCCACCAAGACTAGGGTTTGCAAAAGTTATGTGGCAGATGGGGTGTATTTATGAAGATAACCTAACTGGAAAGGGGAAGGGAAAATTATTCCCTGATTATACAGTAGTGTTTGACTTTACATTTTCAAAGGAAGGCTAGACACATTTTGACAAATTCTTTGTTGATTACCATTTGAGATTTGGTCCAAGGCGACAACATGATCCTGAAGGTTTCTTTACTTTTTTTAGACAAAGAATAAAAAGTGAAAAATTTGCACATGAGTTCAATTTCCCTGAGGACTTGATCAAGAATGAATTTGATTTAAATAGAGAGGAATTGGACAAGGAAAAGTGGATAGATTTTAGTAAGCTACTGGATATTGTGCATGAAATGGATCTGACGTATGGTCCATTGATGGAATTCAATTCATACAACAAGAGAATTGATTCTTTAATGAAGAATTTCAAAGAGATAATGGACACCTTAACAACCAAAAAGATAAATTTAAGGCTAAGTCTGGATATGCAAGGAAAAAGTGATATGCCAATTGAAACAAGGTCAATATGTTATCCTACAGAAAGGCAGTCCATCTATAGGAGGAAAAGGGATACTAGCAGTGATGAGGAAGAAGTAGAAAAAAAAGGGAAGAAAATAATGAAGGTGCCTTCACGACTAGCCCAAAATTCAAAGTACTTGGGGCTGTCAAAATTATTGAATTAAAATCTTCACCAGAGTGTAGTCCCCCATCACCACCACCTGAGCCAAGCCCTAAGAGGCAAAGAACTGATCACCTACCTGAGGATCTCATAGATGAAATTATTGTTACTAATCATGACATGCAAGTTGGTATGTCATCCCCTCCTAGGTTAGCTAAATTGGTTCTATCTGATTTGGATATGAAGGGTAAGAGTGTGCAGGATGCAAGAATGGAGGCTCGCAAGGAGTTCTTAGATGACAATGAATTTGTAAAGACTCATGTATTCTTGCAATTGGTATGGAGGATGAAATTTGAGGAATATAAAAATAAATGAAAGGATAGAAGAGAACTAAGGCCTGACAGGTTAGATCAGGAGAATGATGAAAAAGTGAAAGCTAAACTAATGGAAGAGTTCAAAAACATCACTCTTGAAGAAGGAAGACAACTAGTGAATCAGGCTGGTATTTTGATTTTGCCTGAATGGGACATCACAGATGTAGTGGCTTTTAGTGCCATTATGAAGTCCAAGAATCCTTTTCAGGATTCTGAAGAGGAAGTTAAGGCAGCATTACAATACTCTGCCTTCAGTGGAGAATATGAGACCTTGGCAATTTGGGCATTGGCTCCACAAGGAAGAAAGCCAGACATTGCTAATATTAATCCAAATTTCAAAGGAGGATTAATAATAAAGAGGGCTTTAGAGACTACAACAACCGAAGCCACTAGTTTAACTGTCAATTTGGCCAAGTTGGCCCAAAAGACTGCTGAAAGGGAGGAGGCTGAAAGAAAGAGCCTAATGGAGAAGTATAACATTTTAATTGAAGAATATAGTAAAATGCAATAGAAGAATGTTGAGTTGCAAATTGAAGTAGAAAGGCTCAAGTATATGCATACTGGGGAAACATCTAATGCTCCAGGAACTAGCACATCACCTCCCAGAGCTGGGTCAATGCCTCCTACTTCTCCAAATGTTTCTACACTAGGGTCTCCCATTCAAAATCCTGCTCTTACCCCTCCTCTAGAACAAGTCGATGAACAAATAGAGTGCTCTGTTGATCCAACAAAGAGGCAGCTCATATAGGAAATTGATCAATTACAGACATCACTAAGGGTAAAAGAGGAGGGTTTTCTTTCAAAAGAAAAATAAATTTTTACTCTTGTTTTGGAGCATTTAAATGAAAAGGTGTATAATAAACTACCCTCTATACATTCCTTGTATTCTTTGCTATCTGAAGCAAAAAATAATATTGATAGGGATCAGGGGATAGTGATTCCAATAATTCAAAATTGGATCCCTAGGGAAAATAATCTAGATATCATGACTAAAGCCTCAAGGTTTGATGCAAATAATAGGCCCAAATCATTGAAGCCTACTTATATATTAGTTAAATCATTGCAAAGTTTTTAGACCTTACCAGATGATCTAAGTAGGAAGATTAGGGAGTTGGTAAAGAACTTCAATGATTGGGGAAACACACTGTTACCTGATATAACTAATGAACAGGGGGAAATCAGAACACTCCAACAATGGCATGATCAAGCAAGTAAAGTCATCATTAATCAAATTAAAATAATTTGTGATGACTCAGATTGTGATTTGTTGGTAAATTGTATGGATAAGATTATTGGTACCGGCTCATTTTTGGAATCTTTTGAAAGAGATGCTAATCAAGTAGTGGTAAAGTATTTTCCTTATAGTACAAAGGTAAAAGAGGTGATTGATTTTGACTGGCCAACTAACGAAGAATACCAGAGGTGGGTGGCTAAGTATTTGAATGATGATGAGTAAAAAAAGCTGGCTACCAACAGGTGGCAAATCAGATGCTGCGGTTACAACGTTTCCAGTTTTTTTTGGATGACTTTCTTGGCATGGGTTTTACATGGTTTTTTGTTATTGCATCAACCTTCCTCCACCAACATGATGAATGGGAATATGCTCCAGAATGATTGTTGTTGTAACAATTTTTGAACAAGAATATTTTTCAAGGTGGTGGTTGTTGTAACAAATTTTGGAATATCACCAGGTGATCCAATTGACTGGTGACAAGTGTACTTTCTGGCCCAGTGCTTGTTTGCTCCTTCATTTTCTATAAGAAGGATTTCAAGGCCAGAAGTATGGGTTAGTAAGATAGATAACTTTTTTCAAGTCTAGGTGAAGTTGTAGAGCGAATTGTAAAGTTTGATGGTTTTAGAGAAATATAATTTATGTTTTGAGTCATTATGTAACAGGTTTTGAGTTCATAGAGACTTAATGTTGTATAATAGTACTGGCATTTGAGTTGAAATGAAAATTCGAGCTCATGTCTCTCCATTGTACATGCATATATGAACTTTGAATGAAATAACTAAGGGTTGTTTTATCCATCTCACTGTTGTGGTGTGTATGATTCTATTTTAGCTTTAATTCAAGGAATTAATCAAAATACTTGACTCGAATTATAGGAGGATATGTGTTGTATAAGGATTTGATAAGTAGTCTTGGGTTACAATGCACACTGATGAAATTGTAATGCAATATTGTCAGGGATCTTATATGTGATGTATTAAATCTATTATAAACCTCTAGATGCCTATGAATTTGACTCCTGCAATGGATATATGGCACTGATCTAAGTTGTAATTATTTGTGTAGTTCAGTATTTGTTTGTCTTTGCCTAGAGCTTGCTACAAATTGAAAATCATTTACTATCTTATACAATGGATTGTGTTTAGTTATCTCACGCTCCAGATAGTTGATACTATCTATGAACAACCAATTCTAGTTGATATTATCTTATCATGTTGAGCTATTAAGTGAGATCATCTGCTATTGTTAATGTTGTTTATAATAATGTTGCAGATGTTGTAAACACATTAAGGGATCACCCTCCCAGGTCTTGCAGAGCCCGAAGTGTACGGGGCTTTTAAAGTCCTCGTCAGTTGGTCCAAGTCCTTCAAGCTGCCTTCGATTGGAATTGACAATTCCATAGGTATATTAGAAGACAAACCTGGTTACATTGTAAAAGGAACCAACATACATGTCAACCACTGAATAACCACCTTTACAACCAACTTTTTAATCTTTTATGATCACATGAAACATAAAACACACTAATTTCAAGGTTTTTAACATCACTATTGAAATGTTTTAATTTTTTGACCTTTCAAATATTAAAAAGTACATCATTAAATTAATCATGTAATGGAATTAAAATTAAAAACATCATGAATTAATTATGTAACCACATAAGTCAAATATAATTCTATCAAGAAATTAATATCAAATAGATAATATAATGAAGTAACTACACATTTCAATGTCATTGATCTTCTTCTTCATCCAACTCTTTGTATGTATCATTCGATCCAGATTCGACATTGTAAGGATTGGTCATATATCATCATCGTCATCGATATCAGTTTCAATAATGTCATCATCCACACGGATGTCATCTTCATGAACATTAACTCCTACATCATCATCATCTAGTTCCTCCTCTTTGACATCTTTGTCAGGGACATCATCAACTAACCGATGATCCTGATCATCATCTACATCATCTTCTAGTTCTTTGGTATCTTCTTCTTCCACCACATTATACTTTACTAGCCTTCCTCTTGGATCATGTCTAACAACAAATGACCAACCCGGTTTACTTGGAACCTCTGATTAAAATACCTGCTCACATTGGCTTGGAAGAACATAGGGCTCATTTCCAGCTCGCTCAATCAACCTTGTATTAACCATGGTAAATCCATTATCATGTTCAATACAGTTCTCTCAGGATAATTTTCATTCAATCATAGCCTATACCATAGGACAACAAAGAAAAATTATCTGAATGACTTAAAGTCACACTCAAGTATATCATCCAAAATTCCATAGTATCAATTTTCTGAGACTTCTGGATGTATGTCACTTCTAGATGAAACATTAGTCACCTGAAAGACTGCAGTTATACCAGAATCACAAGTTTTCTTCATGTCATCCAACATTTTGATTCAAAATTTACAACCATTGCACTACATAGCCTTGTGGTGTTTCACCTGCAATATGTCAAACATGTAAAAATTATTGCAATATCGTCAGTTGATAAACATATTTATTCTTGGCCGAATGTATGCAAAGAAAACAATCTCAAAATATATATACATCAATATACTTGAAAATAATTAAATAATATGGGTGATTAATATATTTATACGTACTGTTTATCTCTTAAACCATATGCTAAATCAATTTCCCTTTGTGTAACATTGGAATCTCCATTACGATGAACTTCTTTAACCAATGAAGCCACACCTTCCCATGTTAATGTGACCAGATTGTTGACATCATTCAATCCATACCGTCATCCAATCAAGATTGTTGGCGATGTACAAATGTAGTGCATCCCACTCTTGACCAACTGTATAAAAATAAATTGAAATTCACAAACGACGTATAATTAGTTAAATACCACGTACATAACCTTAATTTATAATTCATGTATATTGAAGATTAAAAATTAAATAGTACAATATACATAAAAACCATATGTAAAATGCATTCCAATTAATCTCCATGACCATCTTATAATTACCTCTCACTTTCCTCAATCTACCTTTCCCCAACAGGTACTCCCCTTCAAATTTTTTAATGGAGTTGGGATCCCAAATGCGATCTAAATGGATCTTTGCTACAAACTTAGGAATATATTCACTAATGTACACCATGGTCTGGTATACCATATATCCCTCCACCATAGAACCCTTAGGAAGTGCTCTTTTTCTAACCAAAGCCTTAAAAAATTTCAAGTGCCTCTCAACCATCCACATTGACCTTGTGTGTATAGGTCAACACAATTCAATCTCCTCAACTTGGTGTATGAGGTAGTGTTCTTGTGCATTGAAAAATGTTGAAGGTAGACACTTTTGCATTTCACACATTAGATGAGAAATTTTTCTCTTCCAATAATTTATATATTCTTTATGGATTTCTTTAGATTATAGCCATCTATAGGTGATTCAAGGCGCAAATATATTAACGATATTTAACAAAAAAATAAAATATATTACATAACAAGTAAAATAAATGACAATTATAAGATGTATACAACGAATTTAACAAATCTCGCTACTTACCTCATATATTTTCCAAGATCATATATAACTTGCTTGACATTGTTATCAAAGTTGTATGGGAGAGATAGAGGTAGAACATACTGTAACAATTATAAAATGATCTTTTTATTATTTTTCCAAAAGTAGTAAACACAATACACTAAAAAGTACATGCATTATACAAGTGTATATAATATACCAAAATAATTACCTTAATAAAGGTATGCCAATCATGCGTTTTCATCCTTGACCCAAATTCACCTTTATTTGTTATTATATTGTTTATGTTCACAGCAAATCCTATGGGAAATTAAATTTTTTGTATGACTTCTTTTATAGCATTGGTTTACTACTTTGTTAATAACCAAAGAAGGGAACTTATATTAACTTGGTCTCCATCACTATTCAATTGAATGGAATTTTTCATTGCATGATTGGCTTCTTGAATGTCACTACAACTTTTGACAATTTTTTCTTTGTCATGCCTTCCATCCAATATTTTTCATAAAATTTCTGTTATATTCTTTCCGATATGCATTGTATCAAACAAATGCACAATTTGTAGTTGCTCATAGTAGGGCAACCTACTAAATTGTCTAGGATAACTTTTTAGTCCCTGTGGAAGCCAGCCATTAATGCCTTGATGACCTTCATTAAGCATATAAGTTAAACAAATTAACAACGACAATCATTGTCAATTACAACATGATTAAACACAACACAATATAAAAATATAAATTCAAAACATATCATATATGATAGATAAACAATTTGATCTGATGTATAACCTTGATGATTAATTCTATTATATTCCAACTTCCATAGGTGAGGTGACATTCTTCGTGGTTTTGATGTAGTCTCATCTTTCCCATTGAAAAGATGTTTTTCAATAATTTGATACTTATGATTTCTATGGAGGAATTGCCTATACTCATCAAACACCTGCTTTCCTAAACTTGTTGAATGATGAGATTTCATCTTTGGACCACAAATTGGACATCCAAATTTTCCCTTTGTTTGAAGACCTACAAGATGATATATAATTGGATTAAATATGTCAATTTTAATAATTATATATAATGAATAGATTATTTTAAAAACATTCATGATATCTACTTCATCAAATTAAATATTTTTAAAGTGCAGTCGAACATTATAACATACCACAAAAATGTGTTAGTCCTGGGGCATCATGAATTGTCCATACAAGTATTGCATGGAATTGAAATTGTCTTTGTCCTATTGGTCTGGAGATGTCATACATAGTGACACCATTCCATGACTTTAGTAACTCGTCGATAAGAGGCTCGATATATACATTCATATATTTCACTTGGTACTTACCTAGTTGAATGAACATAAAAATTACATAATTATTATAACCATTTTACTGCAATATATATAAATTAATGTACATGACTATTGAATGAAAAAAGTATAAGTCATTATGCAACAAATAAGACAAATGAGATGCTACTAGGTTAAAAAAAATTGATGTAAACAAATACCTGGAACAATCATTGACAACATTATGTGCTCCGTCTTTATTGACATCCATGGAGGAATGTTATTGTTGATAACAAAAACAGGCCACACTAAGTAAATAGATCTCAGCTCTCCAAATGGATTAACACCGTCCACTCCCAATGAAAGCCTGAGATTACGAGGTTCTTCTTTAAAGTGTGGCCATTTTTCCTCCATGTCCCTAAATGTAGAACCATCTGCAAGCATTCGAAGAATGTCATCTCCACTTCTATTTCTTGCATGGTAATCCATCAATTGCGCTAAGCTTTCACACCTAAATAATCATTGCATACGGGGAATAATGGGAATATAACAAAGAACCTTGCGAGACACCTTTTTTGTTACTTGATCTGTTCTATATCTACTGATATGACATTCCAGGTATTTTGTTGCAAATTCTTGTTATTTATGATATATAATTTATGATCATTGGGACATCCATCTATTGCTGGATACTCCATTCTGATATCTTTCATAATGGCACATAAATCTCGATATGAGCGCGGTAAAATATTTGATGGTGGTAACAAAAATTCACCAATCAATCTACAACAAAAAATAATTTGTTTATATAAAGAATATTAATGGTACATATTTCATCCTTTACTTACTAGTGATGAACTAACAAAAATTAAAATAGATGAAAAAAGATGACATATATGACATACCTTAACATCCGTGAGATTGCTATGTTTGATAAACCATTCATAACCTTAAAGTTCAACAGCAAAAATACAACAGAGAGAAGATTTGTTTTAGATCCTTCATAAAGGGGCTCGTATGCCTTGTCAAGTATAGGTAAATTATGAACATCATCAAAGTCATCTTGATCATCATGATCAACTCTGGCACTAAATGTGGCATGGATCAATGTATTTGTACCATCATCTTCAATTGTGTTTTCTAGCGCATGATCATCTTCTTCCATAGGATCATTAACTTCATCTTCGATATTCACAGCTCCATGTTCATCTGCTTGCAAAACCACATTCTCCAGGTCGTGATAATCCATATCATCTGCCCTAGGGCACCCCACCTTTATAATAATGATAGACACAAATAAACCATGATCATGATCAAGTGATTATATATATATAAAATGTTAAAATAATATAAACATTTACAAATTCAATCAATATAAACACATATAATGAACAACTTACCAATGGATGATATTCATGCCCCCCTTCAATGTGACCATGCTTCCTACAATGTTTCTCAGCTGTTGTGATTAAAAGTCGTCTCATCTTTAAGCCCTTGCAGTTATTTCCAGGACAATAACATTTCCCATCACCCTTTCTTTTCAATCTATCCCACAATCTATCAAATGTCTCTTCATTTTGTTCTGGACTAATATTATTTGACATGATTTTTCTTTTCCAAGATTGACTATTTAGATCTTCAAAAAATACCAAACTCACACTCCAATAATTTTTATTCATAGATAGGTAACATAGTCTAATAATTCTAATATTTTACACCAAAAAAATTTGGCATGCAACCACCCCTGCAAAAGAGAAGATAGTCTGAATTTAATGACCCCAAAAAAAACTTTACAATGATAATTCCAAAACTTATTAAATTATGATATTACTATGATTTCCAACCATTAAGACTCCTAAAATCAAAATATTGAACTTGATCACAAAATTCCAACAACAATAGGTAGCGAGCTAGTAAGAGCAAGTGACCCATTCCTAAGGAGCAACGAGTCAGAATCATCATTGCTAATGTCAATATGGATTTATCCTTTTAGTTAAAGATGCAATGTGTCACTTCTTATGATGAGCGTATCTCTAGGGCCCTCAACATTGAGAGAGCCCTAATAAAAAACAACAGAAGCATTGGTAAGAGCATGATTAGGGTACAAACCCTAGGCCTTCGTAGAAGCATAAACAATAACTATAGCAGATTAGTGAGGTTGCAATACCAGAAAGATTGAGACATTGTAGGTAATAACAACATCTTGCAATCTAAATATTGTAGCCAATAACAAGCACACTATGTAGCTTACTGACATTTATAAATGCAATCTACGGTAAGAAGAATGACAGTCACTTGAGATGTGATAGTCAAAAATAGGCTAAGCAGTGACAAGATAATAAAGCTCAAACCTTGTATAGTAAAGTGGAGATTTTAACAGTGAGTTTCCTTACCCCCTTGCTGACCTTAAGGGTTTTTCAAATGCTTTTGGTAGTATTAGACAAGGCAAATGTAATCAAGGAATGACTATCCAAATGAAGTAACAGTGGTAATCATAGGTTCAATGTTTCTTCTTAGCCATTAATATTGTATAATGGAGGTAGTGGATTGCATATTTAAGTAGTGTTTTGAGACTCGCCAAAGATGGGAAAATAGTGAATAATACCTTGTGGACTTTGAAGTAGTGTCAATAAGGTTGAAGGATCTTAAGAACTACAATACCATCAAACAATGAGTCCCCTATAGTAAGTAGGCAGTCTATAGGGCATAGTTTGATTTTATAGAAGGATGCTCATGAAAGGAATCTTCAAGTGATAGTGAGTGAGCTATTTGAGATTGCAGTTTAGGGTGCAATACCTAGTCTTAAAGGAAGTTAGCAAAGCAGTAAATGTGCAAGAAAATTGAATTGTACATAACAAACAATTCACAATGTTGTCTTCCATAATGCCTTGAGTTTGAAGACACAAATCTCATTGTATCTTCATGATGAAAGTGGTGAGCTTAATGGTCAATCACTAGAAACCATGATTTTAAAACATGCTATTGTGCTTATGGAGGCAACATTTAAGCAAGGTAGTGAGTGGTGGTTTGGAACAATGGCAGGTATGAAGGACTCACTTTATATGCATACTATGTAGTCTAGCTTAAGACAACATTCTTAGAAGAGATTGAAGGTGGATTATGGAACTCAAGGGTTACCATGAAAAGGATTAAAGCAAAGACTGAGATCTATTTAAAAGCCATGGTCATGAAGATATTAAAGATGTCACATGCAAAAACCTAGTAGCTGAATAATGAATACAGTGCCAAAGAGGATAGTGTGTTGGGGCAGATTTAGGAGATCTCCACATTATCTAATTATAGGAAATACATCATTTATTTATTTTTTTAATTAAAAGAAATAATTCTAAACCCTATATAGGATACATTGATACTTCAAAAGGATTCTGAAGAATTTTAGATTATGCAAATATATGTCAACATTCAGAAGGTTTAGAAAATCTTGATCACTCTCTAGAATAGCCCATTAAACATGGGTTGTGCTTGAATGCACTACATAATTGATATAACACAACCACTTGCATATCAACCAGAGTTATAGGCTCTTTATTGCAGCAAGAGGTAATCACTCTTCGATCATGCTATAATTACATCCTATCCTATTAAACTTGGGACAACCTGAATGCACCCAATGATGATTGACACCTACATTATACAACCTGGATTAACTACATTAGATGAGTGCCTCCATTTCTATCACAACATAGCCACATTAAACTTGGGTCACACATGAATGCATCCTATATTTGTTATAGCACAACTATGCCACATGACCAATACAGTTATAGATCACATAATTATAGTCACAAGAATCTATTCCTCCGTTGTGATCTTATGGTGATTCCACACAACAAAATTTGGACATGAAATTCTCAAAACCATTAACCTCTAAAAATGAAATCTGATGAGATGTTGCTTTAAATATGATTTTCAAACCTGGAACTACAAATCTGACTTCACAACTGAATTTTGCAAAAAGATAATGACTGCCCTCAACCTGGCGATATCTTCTTGAATTTTTTCTAATTTTTCCCACGAAAATCGTCCTTAGTTCTCCACAAACTGTCTCAAGTAGAGCAAAACACTGTCGCAATAAATCGGGCGTGAAGTCGCTTTTCTTTATGTCGGCCACAATTTGATTTTTTTTAATTTTTCATGTTTGTCAAAAATTTGATGAAAATAATAGCCGATATTTTGACGAACCCCAGGTTTGTCAAAATTTTGAAGAACGTTGGGGATAAACTTTCAAAAAATTGGAAATTACACAGCAAATTTTACAAGCACCAGACGAACATCGAATTTTACATATTTCATTGGACAATTTCGTCGTATTTTGCAGACAAATGTATTAGTATACCTTAGCTTCCTTACAATCATGTTATGTTATGTATTTTCTAGGTATTTTATGTTCAACATTTTTTGGACAAAAATCCATATGAGACTGTGATTGGTGGATGAAACTCCATTGGTCATTGGAATTAGAGGATGAAAAGCTTTCTGTTCTAAGGGGGAATTCTCTTTCAAGGAGTGCATTAGAGAATCAAGGAATTGTAAGGAAGTCTAGCATGAGCATTGTCATTTCATACTTGCATTTGTTCTTGTTTTTATTTTATTGACCATCATAACATCCCCTTTTTGTCAATATAATATATTGTTGGAGTTTTTTTTCATTTTTGGAAGTTGATTCTATGTGATTTAATATGTTGATTAGTTAATTTCATGCATGCTATTTGAAGTGTAATCAAATTTCTTATGTGAAGATATTTCTTTTTTATAAATCTATTATTTTCATTAGAAATCTAGAAAGGGGCATGACAGTAAAATCAGATTCTAGATCTTTCCATCTTGTAGTGTGAAATTTAAATTTTAATACAGTAGAATGAAAAATCAAAGAGGAATATAAACATATTCACTTGAAGATATCTTTGATCACATTCTTGAGCAAATGGAAAAAAAAATAGAATAATGTTGGGACAAATTTTGGGAATACAAGGAAGACAAGAGAAAGACCTATAAACCCATGATAATATGATGAAATGGAGAGGCATATCTCATTGAATATAATACACTGGATCTAGCCATAGAAGGAGAAACCCCACAGAGAGAATTATAGAATAGAAAAATGGGATAGAGATGACATGATAAATTTGAATAAACGAAGCCTCTATGACTACATAAGAAGAGGAAGATTTATAATTTTCAGAGGTGATCAAGGAGATAAAGTGAAAGGAATCATTTTTGAAAGAGGAAGAGCCCATGATAGTGAAACCTAAAATAGTGAAGAGTATACTAGAGCTAGAATAACAAGAGGAGGTCAAGAAACAAGTTGTGATAGTAGATAATAAATAAAATTTAGAGACAAAATTTCATAGAGAAAGAAAAATAGGACACCTCAATGATAGAAGGTAGTGCAATCCAAGATTAATGTAGCATCTTCCTTGATGAGCAGTTGGTATTATGTATTGAATATGTATCAATAATCAAAAATGATATCCAGGAAATATCCACCCAGTTTTCAAGTATGGAAGTAATTGCACCATGTAATGATGATTTAAAATGTATGGGGATTATTTAACCATGTGATGAGGATTTACAAGTTACTATTTATGTTGTTGTGAAGAACGATTTGACTTTGATTGACTTGTATGAAGAGGAATTGAAAGTTGATCATAAAAACCCTATAGCTTATGGCATGGGGATTCCTTTATTTGGGATCAAGGATATTTACATCAAATGGTGTGGGATCCAAGAGACTATGATTTTAATGTAATTACTCTCACTATTGATTATCGATTGTACATCCCTTACACATTGAAAAAATAACAATTAAGCTAGATCATGAGAAATTTTGAGGCTGATTAGAGGCTTGATATGAAAAATGATAGAGAGTCACCCAAAATGGGCCACACAATTGCCAACCCCCTTTCCTTTTGTAATTTCTAACATGAGGGAAAGAAACTTGATGATGATACACACTAGCTACCCAAATGTTGAGCATGAAATACTCAAACTCCTTTGCTCCATTTAATCAATGAGTTTGTTGGTGAATTAGAGACTTTTGGTTTACAAAAGAAAAATATAGGAGAGGCCAACATGGAATCAAAGGGATAATGGATGAATTCACCAAGTTGTCTGTTCAATACACCTAAAGACCAAATGAAGATAGTCACCTTGGGAATTTTGATGCTAGATGAAGGTAAGAAAAATAGGTGTCATTTTAATGATCAATTTTTTGTGACTAAGCCTAGTATGTTGTTGTGGGTTTTGAGATACAAGAAAGTTGGAGGGTTCATGAAGAATGAGACACCCCAAATTATAAGCATCATGTGAGAAGAGTGATGGGTTACCATTGTAGGTGAATATATGATACACAAATACTTCTACATGGAGTCTCAATTGGAAACAACCACAACCTTATTCAAAGTTGATTCATCAATCAATGAATGTACTTGGTCTACCTTGGACCAACAGTGGGTGAAACTTGATTTTTCAAAGCTACAATTGAGTAGAGAATTTCATCACAAGTTGAGGAGACATGGAGCTTCCATTGAAGGATCTAAAGAAACCATAAGGAGATTCTAGGGAGAAATTATGATGTATGTTAGGGTAGCACAACATGAGCAAGATGAAATGATTGATCTCTAACAAGAAATGAGGACATTAAGTAATGATAAGGTCTGGGAAGAAATTGAGTATTTTAGTGATTTTTTTGGGAAGATCATTTTGCCTCATGTTGTGGGGATAAAGTATCATCCCTTGGGAATATTAAGTTCTAATAGTTTAGCTAAAACATCACTATTTGAAGGGAAACTTCAAGCCCAAACTGGATATGACAACCACCTTCCAGCCTATATACAATCTAATTTGAATTATCTTTCAATTGGTAAATCTTGGGGCATCATGGTAAGAGCCTTTAGAGTATAATATAGATAATATAACATTAGTTTGGATGAGGTGAACATCATAATTGACATATATTTGTCACATATTTTGAAAGGTGCATTACAAAGATAAATTTCAATGGAAAGGAGTCTGTATAGGTGTGTATTCAATCATATGATTGAGTGATCTTCAATTTGATATTATTGTTGGGATATTTTCAACCATTGAATGGTTGTTTCTAGTTTCTATGTTGTTGATTCTTACAAGATATTTTTAGTACCATAAGTATCATACCATTTTAATTCTACTCATTTTTTAGTGTTTTCAACTTAATATTATTGTTATCAAACATATCTAGCTACTAGCTTGCAAATCTTTGGAAATTTTCCCTAAAACATGTTATTTGTAGAGGAGTTCAATTATTGGAGCTATAGAAAACACTTGTTTCAATTAATACACTACTTTTTGGGATAAGGTTTGGGATAAATTTTGGTTGCTACAACTTCATTCCACCTTGTATGGAAGATGATGATCCAAACCCATAAGGGTCATAGCCTATAGTAAGATGATATGATCCACTTAAATTCAAGGAATTTATCATTATACTCATCTAGAGATTAGAGTGGCACAACAAAAACATCATAGAAAATACATAGAACAACTCTTGATCTTATGAGGGTTTGTGGATATTTTCAATCACCAACATATGGATAGTTGGTTGTCTTCACTACTTGATCTAAGTTGATGGTGGAGAGGTACAAGATCCAAATCACATGGGACTCATGATATTGGAATGGAGACACTTGAACATTTGTGTTTGTATTGGGCTCTTTGGAAGAAGATGCATCATCCAATAGGTACAACATCTAGGGTCTATTAATATTACATTATGTTTCAGCTCATTAGCACAAAGATACATAAGAATTCCAATTTACATTTCTTGAGAACAAGAAATCTTAAGGATGGAGGACTTCACATGCCCCATTTTTCAAAATCAAAACACAAACTATTCACTTTGAGAGATATCAAAGGATTGAGGACTTGTCATGTCCCATTTTTTCTTGTTTTCTTTAATGGAACCCTCATTTATAGTAAAACATAAGAGGAGCACCTCAAGTACCTTGATGAGTTTTAGTAAATTTGGAGGCCCATAATATTTTTGCAATAGATTCTAAATATAAATTTTCTATGACAAGAATTGTATACTTAAGGAATATCAACAAAATGAAGGGAGTGCAAGTAGATATGGAGAAGATAAAATCCATTTTGGATTAGCCTCTCTTGAAAATTTTGGCATAGTTGTGAAGATTATTCAACCTTTGAAAGTACTACCAGAGGTTCATTAATGGATTCTCTCAATTGGTTTCCCCTTAACCAATCTAATAAAGAAGGGATCTTTCATGTGGAGTGAAGTAGCACAATGAGATTTTAAAAAAATGAAAGAGGTAATGATCTTTTGTCTCATGCTAGTTTTTTATTATGGAACAAATAGGTTTTAGAGGGATCCTAAAACCCTTAACAGTAAGATAGGGTAAGATAAAACATTAACAAAGCACAAAAGAAAATAGGAAACTGCCCACAAAGAAGAACATACAAGAAAACCAGGATAGAAAAGCCAAAAAAACTAACAAAAATCCACTAAACAACTAGCCTCTAGGCCAGGTTCTGAAGGATCTCTGCCACTTCCTGCTCTAGGTTGTTCATATTGAGTGCAGACTTCTTGATTTCCTAGATGCTGACTAAAGCTTAGTCTGCCTTCCTTTTCAAATTTGTTTTGGTGTTGTTACTCAGCCCCCCACTATCCAGCTACCCTTCCTGATTGTCCAAATCAAGAAACACAATAGTCTTTACCTAATGGGCTTTTTCCAAGTTTTCCACCATGGTATTCATGATTTGTGCAATGGATTTTAAAATTTTATGGTTCATAATCAACACTTTGTGGAGAGAACTTTTAATTTTCCTCAACTACTCCATATCCACCTTCTTTCCATCATGATTGCATTTGAAATCCTGTAATTCCTCCACCGTTTTATTGAGGCACTCAACCATATACTTCTTCTCCTCTTCCATCCATAAATCAGTAGCCCGACCACTTCCACTACCTCTGTTATTGTCATCATTAGCTTTCTCTAGTTTACTATTCATATCTCTTTGATTTAACTTAATTTCCTTAATTTCAAAGAACACCCATCTCATAAGCCTAAAGTTATCCACTGCCCCATTACAGGCAATTGCAAGCACATCAGTGGTAAATTCCAGTTCCTCCTTAAAATAATGATCCCTAGCATTGAGGTCCATAGGGAAGTGAGGTCTCTCTTCTTTATCAGTCGCAGGATGGCTAGAATACTTAGAAAATGACTGTGACTATGACTTCTCTTCATTCACATTATAGGAGGGGTCCTCCAACACTTTTCTCTTTCCCTTTTTCAAAGGAGAATCCATAGGTTTTCCTTTTTCCTTGTCATCAACCGTAACCTTAGGCGATGGTGTCTGGTGAGGCAAAGTTGGCATGCTTTGAAATGATCATAAATTAGGACAAGCAATCCTTCATGAAGAATAGAATACCTAATGGGGTTCTATCTATGGTTTTTTAGACTAGTATTCAGAGAAGATGCAAGATAAAAAGTAAAAGAAATCCTGACATGGTGCCTAAAATGATTTAGCAGGATGAAATGATACCCAAAGACTCTAGTATAATGTCTATCCAAAGTAACATACTCCATTAGCACATTCAAAACCCTACTCTAATGCAAAACAATTATGTTCATGTTGTAGTAGCTTCTGGAAGTCCTTCGTAACTCCTCCCTCTTAGCATCTGACTTGGGAAACTTGCTAACCGCTTCATCAAATTGCTCCCTGTCCCTATAGAATTTAATATCCTCCATCAAGAGGCCAGTAACCTCAGCAATCAATTGTTCATTGATAACTACATGTCTGCCAAACAAGTTTATCTCACCATCTTTCCAATCTCTCTGAAAAACCCTAGTAACCTCTGGGTCCCAGCCATGGAGCTTTTCAATAAAAATAGTAATGCCACCATTCTCCAGCATCTTCCAAAGCTTTGTATTGCTCTTCAGTTGTGTATTGCTTATTCGCTCCACTTTGTGACTTTCACCACCCATCATATCGCCAACAAGAATAGAATAGTCTAGAACCCTATAGAAACAAGCTCGTAAAATGCCCAAAAAGCATGCAAAAATAATCACATGTAACTAGGGGATGAAGTAATTACTCCTCAGCTAACTCAGATTAATCATTAAAACACAGTCCCAAGATTGCAAGGGAGGACACTCAACCCTCATTCAATGGAATGGGAAATTACACCTTCCCGTGAGCTCAGTCATACGTCAGTAGGACTTTAACATCAACCTCCAACTCATCCTAGGTACCCCTGCCACATCACCTTTTTCGGAGCTTTGACACATTTGTTGATGAAGAAATCCGCCACCGTATTTATTTCCCTATAGGCATGCGTAATATAACTTTTCTCAAAGGTACTAATAATTTCCTTAAAGAGATCCATCCAATTTTGCATAGACCATGAAGGTTTTTGATGACCCTTTAGACATTGGATAATATTATTTGAATCCTCTTCAATCCACACATATTTATACTTCAATTGGCTAGCTAGATTCAAGGTTTGGAAAACACCAGAGGCTTCAGCCACATGGTTGGTCTGAATGCCTAAAGGAGCTGCAACAGCTGCAATAAAAACACCATTCTCATCCCTTATCACCCCTCCACTCCTGGTAGGCCTAGGATTTCCCTTGGTCACTCCATCAAAGTTGATTTTGAACCAACTAGGGGGAGGAAGACTCCAGAAAATGCCATCTCTAGGATCCTTGATGCTTTTGGACATATTGAACATATCTACATTAATCTTCCTTGCTCCCACAATTCTACAATCATACTCCTACATACTGACCTTACCTTTACCTTTAAACTTGTTGTTAAGCAAAATAAAATTTTCAACCATAGCTCTAGTAATCTTACCAAAGACCACTTCCTCAGAGAGAGCAACATCCCCAAAGATTCTATTATTACCTTCTTTCCGGATACTCCAGGCAAGGTGAGGAAAGATATAGTTCCAGAGAAAATTCTCATGCTAGTTGTTCCTCACTTTTCCCTTCCATTTTTGTAGTGTGATATATAGAGAGAGGGAATAGGAGTTGTGCATATGTAGAAGAAGCACCCAATTGCATTTCAAAAATATAAAATCAATAAGGTAGAAATATGATTTGCAATTTATGACAAGGAAATGCTGACCATTATGTGTTCATTGACCAAGTTCTCATAATACTTGGATTCTATTTGATCTATGGCTAAAAATATCCTAATAGATTGAAATACTTTATAAGGAAAATTTTGAATGAGAAGTGTAACAAAAGTGAGTAAGCAAGCTTCACGCATATGATTTTGATATTATTTTAAGGAAAAAATTGTAATGATTGAAGTTTTGTCTAGGAATCTAATATTCTAATTAATGTCTCACATTTCTACTAATTTGAAGATTAAAATCATAACAAAATAGGCTAAGAATGAATTTCCACTAATCTCTTGGAAGAGAAGTTATTATATGATAGATTCATTGTGACCAATAAAATCATTCTCTATATAAGGATTGGATTTATTTAGTGGTTGTGCAAGAATGAAAGAAAAAATTAAAAGCAGTTCATGATACTCCCTTAGCAAGATACCTTAGATATTTTTAGAAATATAAGTAGATCAAGGAGAGATTCACGTAGAAAGGAATCGAGAATGATTGTCCTTATATACATTAGGGAATGTGTAGTTTGCTAGTGGAATAAAATTGAGTAAATATTCCTAGCAAGAATTTTGCAAACTCTATCCATTTTGAAATAAAAGTGGGGGAGTATTTTAATGCATTTTATCATTGAAATTTTTAAAGTCTAAGGTAAGAACTAAATATATGTGGTTAGATAGGATCAAGAAATGTGCACAATTTTTTATTATGTATTTATATTTCAAAGCACCACAAGTTGCTAAAATGCTCTTTAAGGAAGTGTTTAGACTTCATGGACTATCTAAACATAGTATGAGCGGCAAAGATAGTCAATTCTTTAGTTTTTTGTTAAAGCTCTTTCATTTGGTAGGAACTAAGTTCACACCCAACATTACCTACCACCCCCAAATGGATTGTCAAAATAAGATTACAAACAAATGGGTGGGAGATTATTTGAGAAACTATGTTGATAGTCATTAGAAGGTGTGGATAAAATGAATCACATATCTATTAGGATGAAAACCTTCATGGCCTTATACAAGTATGAAGCCTAAAGTTTTGTTGACCTTTTTTTGGTGAACAAAAAGGTCTTTAAGAGTGATTGACTTGATCAAGCGTGACTAAGACATCTTGAAATCATTCAAGGATAATCTCCAACAAGCACAAAATTAATAGAAAATGTATGTGTACAAAGAGAGCATTCAACGTTGGAGACATGGTGTTCATGGGGTTGCATCCCTACTAGTAGCCCTCTTTGAAGAAGAGTCAATCGCAAAAAATTCAAGCCTCATTTCTATGAACCTTACAAAAATTTGAATTGGGTAAATGAAGTTGCATACAAGTTGGAGCTACCCAAGGATCTAGTAAGTTTCATAATGTTTTCCATGTATCCTATCTCAAATGGAAAACTAATTTAAAGGATGTGTGTCATGATTTTAGGTGGAGTTTAAAGGAAATTTTTTTCTCAATGAGTATGGGAATTCTTTGCTGCATACCTATCACAAGATCTTGGCATTTAACGTAGGTTTTAACATCCCTTTTGGGGTAATTAAGGATTCAAATTCTAAAATAGAAGGATAGTTATGAAAAGCATATATAAACCTAATTGAAAACTAATTTTGAGCATGTGTGTTTGAATTCCCATATTCAAGGGTGAAAATCCTTTTGATCATGTACATTAGAGGATGAGAAACTTTGGTTAGAGGATAATATTAAGTACCTAGAGATCATATTGTTGCTTTCATGGTGGTAGCTAATAGCTATGTCAAGCTTCAATACTTTACACAAAGGGTCATGAATTTCTATGTCGTATATTTAATCAATTTAAGTTGTAGTAGTGTATGTAATGTTTGTACAAACTTATTAAATGTAAGAAAGGATTTGAAACTTCTTTGAGTTCGTAGGAAATATTGGAGTAGCCCACACTTAGGATCCTATATTATTGTCAATGTCATAATATTGATAGTTGAGAGAGGACCTTCACATATATTTTTCTTAGTTTGGGATCAATCTATAGGAGGACAAAGAAGCAAGCTTCTATCTCCTTATCTACAACCAAAGCTAATAATTAGAGCATGAAGAGGAGGAAACATGTTATCCCATATGAATTTATATCCTATTTCATAAACTAGTTTTCATCAAATAATGAATCATAATATCTTTAATGATAGCTTAAGTTTTAGTTAGATGTTATTTGATCTAGCTCACCATCAATAGACAAACACATATAGATTCATATGCACTACTGTGTTAAATAATTGTTTTAAGATTGCCATGCACACTATCAATACATTCTTTTTAATAAGTAGTTAACTAACATACTTACCACTTGGCTCTTCCTAAGAATATATTCTTTAACCTTTTATGTTTAGAATTGACTTCACAAGTCTCCTTTTAAAGGTTGATGCAAATTAAGTTGATACACATAAGCCAACACTTAACCTTAAGTCAGGATATTTTGGTGTGTAATGTTAAGTTTGGTTTTTCTATTGGGGAGACTTATCTTTGTGCATTGTATAACCTTACATGGTAAGATCATTATGTTTATGCCATTCTCCATTGTATTGTATACTCAAAATAATTCATTTATATCCCATAAAAACAAATATAGCATCATGTGTCTCTTCTACTTGTGTGTCCTACTTGCTTCGAGTTGTACATTCTAATTCTATGCTAATGTTGCATTCATTCCTTCTAGTACTACAATTATGAATTCCACAATTTTCTATTCTAGTATATTTCAAATATCAATTGATGTTTAACACTATTAAAAATTATAATAATTTTATTACAAATATAATTGTGTTAATTGTAGTTACAAACAATATAATATATTTCAAGTATAAGCTATTTAGAATATTTTACTTATATATATATAGTTATTTTTAGTGCAAATTGATCAAACAAATAGCAATGTTTTAATATGAAAAGACTAAATTTATTATGGATCTTTTCACTGAAATATTTATTGTTCAACATAACTTCACACCTCTAACATTCTAACTAAAAATATCTACTATATTATTTAACAATACAAACTCTTATTTATCTACATCTTATAAATCCTATTATATTTATTATTTATTAAGTTTGAGTAAATTTTATAAAAGATATATTCTCTACAAAACTAAATATATTTAAAATTACTTTAATTAATTACAAAATTATATAATATTTTAAATATTTAATTATACTAATTTTAAATTATATTCATTTAAAAGGATGAACTTTATTGTTTAAAAGTATTTATTTTTTTCTCAATCTATATTATTATATAAGATATAATTTAAAGAATAATTAATTAACTTTTATTTTTTAAACTTTTATTTGAATGTAGAATTTCAGACCATTATCTTTTGAATTCACCTCATCTTGGTTGATCACATTGCATGGAAAGAGCAAAAATAAGAGCATGCTTTACATTTCTCCAACAATGAATAGCCAGACTTTATAAAAGAATAATTACTATCAATGTATTACAATTAACTCCACACTTTCTACCTACAAATAAAATAATTTTACCTACCCATAATGTGTAAAAGTGACAATAATGCCTCCACCACTACTCTTTGCACTTCTCCTCACTTCCGCCTTTTTTTCTCCGGCCGGTGGATCGCTGCATGAACCATTTTCAGCGAACCAAAAGTATTTAATTTGTTCTCAATCTATATTATTATATAAGATATAATTTAAAGAATAATTAAATAATTTTTATTCTTTAAATTTTTTATTTGAAAGTAGAATTTCAGACCATTATCTTTTGAATTGCACCTCATCTTGGTGGATCACATTGCATGAAAAGAGCAAAAAGAAGAGCATTTTCACATTTCTCCAACAATGAATAGCCAGACTTTATAAAAGAATAATTACTAGCAATGTATTACAATTAACTCCACACTTTCTACCTACAAATAAAATAATTTTACCTACCAATAATGTGTAAAAGTGGCAATAATGCCTCCACCACTACTCTTTGTACTTCTCCTCTCACTTCCACCTTTTTTTCTCCGGCCGGTGGATAGCTGCATGAACCATTTTCAATGAACCAAAAGTATTTAATTTTTTCTCAATCTCTATTATTATATAAGATATAATTTAAAGAATAATTAAATAATTTTTATTTTTTAAACTTTTATTTGAAAGTAGAATTTCAGACCATTATCTTTTTGAATTGCACCTCATCTTGGTCATGTTAAGGATTAAGATTGTCTAGAAAATGGTAGAATGTTTCTAGAGTCTTCTATAAGCTAGAACATTCCTGGAGCTGTTCTAGAAAAGTACATTCTAAGATCTATTGTAAAAGAGAACATTCCAGATTTAAGAGTTTTTTAGAAAGCTTCCAACAAAGATTTTGTAGCTATAAATATGTGATTGTAGAGAGTGGTTGGAAGCAGCATTCAGATTGCTGCTAGGCACAACATCTGGATTGCTAGGAACAACATTTTGTGATGTAATGTATTGAATGCTAGATAAATACAATTTCTTGAGTTATCAACTATGTTTTGCACTGTCTTTTCTATGTTCATTATTGTTGTTATATTGTTATAGTTTGGGCCTATTTCTAACATGGTATCAAAGCCAGATTTAGCTAGAGATTCATACATGTTCACCTAGAGTTTCATTTAGAGATTCAACTAGAGGTTCAGCTAGAGATTCAACCATATTCAGCTAAAGATTCATCTAAATATTTAGCTAGAGGTTTAGCTAGAGATTTAACCATGTTCAACTAGAGGTTTAGCTAGAGATTTAACCATGTTCAGCTAGAGGTTCAGCCAAGAGATTCAGCTAGAAGTTCAGCTAAAAATATATTGTTGAAGTGATATTTGGTTGTAGGGCTGATATATTGTTGGAGTGATTTGTTTGCACGATAGATATATTGCTGGAAGTGTTTGTTTGCAGGCTGGAGTATTGCTAGATTGATATTTGTTCAAAAGCTAATTTTCTTGCTATAATAGAAGAATGCTTGGTATGCTAGAAGTGAACATTAAGGGGGGATATTAGTATAATGTTCCTCTCTTCTTTGAATTTTCTCTATATTATTCTAGCCAATCTTAAGGGGCGATGTTAATGATTAAGATTGTCTAGAAAATGGTAGAATGTTTCTAAAGTCTTCTATAAGCTAGAACATTCTTGGAGTTGTTCTAGAAAAGTACAATCTAAGAGCTATTGTAAAAGAGAACATTCCAGATTTAAGAGTTTTTTAGAAAGCTTCCAACAAAGATTTTGTAGCTATAAATATGTGATTGTACAGAGTGGTTGGAAGCAACATTCAGATTGCTGCTAGGCACAACATCTGGATTCTGTTTTGCCCTGTCTTTTCTATGTTCATTACTGCTGTTATATTGTTATAGTTTGGGCCTGTTTCTAACAAGTCGATCACATTGCATGAAAAGAGCAAAAAGAAGAGCATTTTTCACATTTCTCCAACAGTGAACAGCTAGACTTTATGAAAGAATAATTACTAGCAATGTATTACAATTAACTCCACACTTTCTACCTACAAATAAAATAATTTTACCTACCAATAATGTGTAAAAGTGGCAATAATGCCTCCGCCACTACTCTTTCCACTTCTCCTCTCACTTCCACTTCCACTTTTTCTTCTTGGGCCGCTGGATAGCTGCATGAACCATTTTCAGTGAACCATTTGGAACGTTGTGTAGAGAAAAATATCCATACCCCTCCATAAATGGCATGTTTAATAACACGGAGCATAGTGGCATTGCTATTGGAGGAATGCAAATTCCTGCAGAACGAAATATTCTTGTCAGATGAGTCACCGACACACAGATCCGGAGAGAGCCCAAGTTTGAAGGAGTCTACAAGTGATGACGCAATAGGACCCATCCCATCTATCCTTATTTCTAGTTCATCCGGCCATTTCTGCAAATTCCTTGCACAACATTCAGGCAGTCAATGCACGATTAAATGAAAATAATGAAAATATTTTATTCCTAGAAAATATTATTACCTGTATCGTTTGAATGCAACTTTCAATAGCTGATCCCTTGTTTACACTCAGTTGCACACTCCTCAATTTCTCCATCTTCTCCAAACTTTCTACGCCCGGCACCTCCCAGCGGGTGTCTAGAATCAACTCTTCCAAGCTTGTGCAATACTGCAAACCTTCAATTTTCTCAATTCGGTCGCATTGTGATACTGAAATTTTTTTGAGAGAAGTTAATTGTGCAAAGCTCGGAAGCTTGTTCAACTTTGGAGCCCAATATATCTGCAGATATTCAAGGTTTGTCGGCAGTGCTTCAATCTCCTCTAAATGCTTATAACAATAAAGCTCTAGCCTCTCAAGGTGGGGAAAACGGTCTTCAAACATTGAAATCCTGCACGCTCCTATATTCTTTATTTTCATCCGCTTCAGGTTACTGAAAGCAAAAGATAAAGACGCTGCTCCAAAATCTACTTGGCAGATTGGGCAGTGAGATATTACTAATTCCTCTAAGAGATTAAAACCACCGACAGATAGCGGTAAACATTTCAGCTTTGGACAAGAACAAATACTCATACTCATCAAAGAGAACAAATCTCCAAGGCAGGTCGGTAAAGGTTCCAGGTTGGAACATCGGAAAATTGAAAGATCAGACAAGGAGGACAAATTTCCAAAAGAGCTTGGCAAACTTATCAATGACTTACTCCCTATCCTCATCGCTTGCAGCCTGCTTAGTTTACCGATTTGAATTGGTAGCTCCCTTAACCTCTCCATATCATAAATAGAGCTTTCTCAAATACGCCTGATTTATGATGTCACGAGGCAACTCTTCCAATTGCTCGCACTCATCAAGGCGCAAAAACTCCACCTTTGTAATGTTTTGGAAATTATCTGACGTAAGTATGAGCTCTGTACAACCTTGTAAATTGAGATATTGCAGGAGAATCAACTTCTTAAAAGAAACTGGTAAACTCCTCAACTTTGTACAGTACTCCAAATTTAGATACCGCAGATTTATCAAATCGCCGAAACTGCTGGGTAGTGATGATAGCATTCCACATAAATATAATTCGAGGTGCTCCAACAATTTCAGACGGCAAAATTCTTCTGGCAGACTTATAATATTATTGCAATCTTTGATTACTATCTTTTTCAACTGACTGAGACGCCCTATTGAGTTTGGAAGTCTTTGGAACTTCTGGCAATAAGAGATATCCAACTCTCTTAACTGAACAGGAGCCTGCGGCAAATTTCCAACGGGACAAACGTAAAACATGCTACCGACAATTATTAAATAAATTGAAATACAGATTTTTAATAGAGCAGAAACAGAAGACTACTTACGTCTCTCTTAGTCTCCCACAGCTCTTCTAAGGCTTCTTCAGCCTTCTCTTCTGAAGCTCCTTCAGCCTCCTCTTCTGAGTCTTCAGCCTCCTCTTCTGAAGCTCCTTCAGATGGTTCTAAAACATTAAATTTTTTCAATGGAAGACGTGCCGGAAGGTTTTCAGATAGTTCTAAAACCCTCAAATTTGTCAATGGAAGACGTGCCGGAAGGTTTCTCTGGCCAATATTAAACCAGCGAAGCCAGAGCAGCTCTTCTGATACTTTACTGATTACTTGATTAAAATAAGCTCCTCTAATCTCCAAAAGCTTTAATCCAACTGAAGAGTGTACGATTTGCAAAAGTTTCTCCTGCGAGCAGCACCCAGGAAACTCAACAAACTCAGTAACTAACCAACCTCTTTCCTACATTATTCGAAAGTGCTTCAAGCGCTGAATACAAACAATATGAAATATTCAGAAAAAATACATAATGCAGAAAACTTAAATACGAACAATTAAACAATATAGAGAAACAGAAAACAAGGACATACTCTATATGACCTCCTCTCTTCTGTTCTAGTTGGGGCAGCCCTAATTCCTCGAATGGCATTTCTTTTCTGAAAATAGGAATAAAAAATTCAAAATCTTATAAAAATCGAAAAAAATTATCTGTTCAAACACATACGGAGCAAATAAGTTATGTGACTTAATTGCATGAAGGGCTAGCGAGACGGTCTTTTTAATATGTTCTTTAAAGAATCAATCATCTTCCCAGACACAAAACTTCAAGTACAAAATATGTTTGCTCACATAATAAAAAAAATATTAACCTCACCTCTGTTTGTATGTTATATTTAATAATCTGCTGAGATGACCAAAGTCGGGAGGGTGAATGTTGACTTGCAATTTCTCTTCCCAAATCTCTGAAGTGATCATGCATTCTTATGCAATTCTTCTCGTCAACCTCAACCAAACATTTATTTTGAAGCCTTTCCAAAGTGTTCAGACCACTCCACCCTGATCCATTCCAAACTTCAATTGCTAGACTCTTATTTTTTCCAATAAAGAAACAAGCAGTATCAAGGAATGCCTCTTTTTCTTCATGATCAAGGGCATCGTAACTTATTCTGAGTATTTTTTTGATATCTTCTAACAATATTCTTGAGATCTTATGAAACAAAGACTCCCATGATTGTTTGCAAGAATTACCGTATAGTTGTGACCCAAATACCTTGAGAGACAGAGGCAATCCATGGCAAGCCTTTAAGAAATTTTCAACAAACTTCTCAAATCCATGAAGGGGAGAGGGTTGTAGAAAAGCATTCCAACAAAAAAGTTGCTCGGCATGATGTGAATCCAATGCTCTCATTGTATACAGAGAGGAAATATTCCAAGCTGTAAGAACTTGACGTTCCCTTGTTGTAACAATGATAAGACTACCCCTTCCAAGACTGTCTTTAGTAGGTAAGAGTGCATCAAGTTGATCCACATCATCCACATCATCCATAACAACAAGCACTCTAGAAGATCTCAAATGCCTTACAAGAATTGCCTTACCTAGCTCTACATTGTGAATTGTTTTATTCACACCAAGGCCTTCGAGGAGTTCAATCTGTTTTTTCTGCAACACTTCTTTGGTTTCTCTAATATCAGAAATAAAAATGGATCTCTCCATGGATGCGCATATTTTGTTGTATAATTCCTTAGCAAGGGTGGTCTTTCCCGAACCACCCATGCCCCAAATACCCACAATTTGTACACCCTGGTAATCTCGGGCAAGTTGGAGTGTATTTTCAAAGTCTTCTACTATTCCGTTGAGACCTACTGGATGCTTTGCAACTGGTAGTGGCGGATTGCTTATTTCTTTCAGCACAATATTCACAATTTTCTGGTACAGCCACAACTCATCACTGAACAAGTAAAAACATTGAAAAATCAAATTATTCACAGACGGTTTATGCCAAAGTTAAATTACAGTGATATAGAATATAACGTATATTTTTTCAGGAGACCAAATGTGTGGTACTTACTCAATATTTTTGATGATTTCGCCACTGTTGAGCGAGACCTTGTGGAGTGCATCTGCCCACTCCTCAAGCTTTTCTGGGCTATATCTACGTTTCTTTTCATGCCTCTCAAAGGCACCAGCATACATTCCTTTCCTTTTAGCTACATATCTGATATCATTAGGGTCTACATGGTAGAAAATAGGAATAATTTTGGCGCCACTTTTAAGCATTAATGACAGCTCTTCCAAACACCAAGCTGATTCTGGATAGGTCTCTGAAAAAATTGCTATGTGAAGGGTAGCACCGCGGATTGCTGCTTGTAATGTTGTAGGCAAGAAATCGCCTAATTTCAACTCCTCTGAATCGAAAAAGGCTGTCACTTTCATGTTTTCCAAGAGATTATAGATTCTGCTGGCTAACGTTTTCTTGACATCTGGTCCACGATGATTGATGAATACGTCGAAAGCCGGCTTCTGGATGAGCGTTGAGGATGCAGATTGTTCGATTTCAGTAAAAGCACCCATAACCTTATTCTCTGGGATACAGCCAGTGGTACCTGAAGTAGATGCCATGGAATTGGATTCCACTGAGCGCCATGAAAGAAAGACAGAAACCCGATCAAAGCAGCATGAAAGAAAGACAGAAACCCAATCAAAGCAGCATGAAAGAAAGACAGAAACCCAATCAAAGCAGCATGAAAACAGGCTTCGAGACGATGACGAACAAGAAGATGAAGACGGCGCCATCTCTTGAGAAGTGTTTGCAGACTCCCTCTCTGTTCGACCAGAGGTGGTAGAAGTAGACGCCATGGGATTAGATTTAATTGAACACAGAGAAGCAATGACAAAAATCAATGAACATAGACTGGAAGATGACTCGGTTTTGAATGAGGGGACAAGAGCTGAGTATGAGTGTTCAGGCTGGATGAAAATAACAAGAAACCGGATAGGTAGAGTTGTGAGGGTGTGATTCGCGTCTAAAACTTCGTGGAAGAAACGGTCATTTCATCAAGGAAAGCGTATGGAAGACAGCTGGATCCCATGAAAGAAACGCGGAGTCGTACAGGAAAGCGCGTGGAAGGCAGGATTATGTCGAAGAAACGCGGAATCGTACACGAAAGCATGTGAAAGAACAGCAGAATTCTACTACAAAGCATGTGGAAAGCCTGTGGAAGACAGCATTTCATGTGGAAGAAACGCGGAATCGTAAAGAGGAATGAACGTGGAACAGCAGGCAAAGCCCTGTGGAAGAAGCTTAACCTTTTCGTACAAGAAAGAATGTGGAAGTGAGATAAGAAGTAACACAAGAAGGCGGAATGATGTGAGAAATGAAGCCACTTGTGAGAAATGGCATCAATAATGAAGGGTAGAATGGGACAGTGGAGCCATCACAATAGAGTCCTGGGAAAAATGGAATCTGGATTGGAAAGTGCAACCATTACAACTGATACAAACAAATCACAATAATTTTAGGATTTTTTAATCAAAATATTTTTTATTTTTTTAATTAAATTAAAAATAATGTTGTATTTGATTTATATGATGAAAAATGTTGCTATAAAAGTCAGAAGTAATTTGTAATACTTTGTAATTTTCAATTGTTCAAAGGAAGGTTTTTATTTTAACTTTTTTCATTGTCTATGGTTTTGATTTAAGTAATTTTCTAGTTCATAAGAATAATTTGACACTTCATAGACTATTGTAGCTCGTCGTGATTTCTAATATATTAGTGCTTATAATGACTATCATTGTTTATATACATATTTAAAATATTTTTCACACTCAAAGAATATTTAGTCAATGTAAAGTAATGGATTCTTTTTATTTTATTTTTTGTCTTTGAGAGTCCAAAATAAAGGTAAGAGAAAGAAAGCAAGGTAAGAGATTCTACCTACTATAGAAAGTGAAACAAGACATTAATAATGTAGAGCAAAAATTTAACTCCATTGATGACTCAATGAAAGCACTTTACTTAGATGTGAACCAATGTAAAAGATGATCTAACCAAATTGGCAAATGTAAAGGAGTGCACTAGAACTAAATGGGAAAGGACTCCATCTAAACACAAATGAGATGCTAAAAGATCATGTTGTTTTAATACATATTAGACCTAACTCTATAAATAGCATGGTAAAAGGACTTCATCTCACTATTATAATAAAGCTTTATTTGGTACTACCTAATGGTGTTGTTGTGCTTAATTCACATTTTGCTAATGATAGTATCCTTTTTCTAGAAAACTCAAAAGAAGGAATTGAGAATGTGATGGGGGCTCTAGATCTCTATTGTGTTGTTTTTGGTTCTAAGTTAGCTCCTCATAAAATTGATTTTATCATGGTTAAATCTAATCATGTTCCTTATTGGATCCCAAAGGAGTGGAAACAAATTCAGCATGGTCAGATTTCTTGTTACTTGGGCATTCTGTTTGGATTGGGAGTTTCACTTGCGAATATGTGGAATTGGTATTTGAATAAGCTGAAATTAAGTTGTGCACTTGGGGGAACAAATTTTGGTCTTTGGCTGGTAAAATTCAAGTTGTGAATCGGATATTTTTGGCTTCACATGTGTATTATTCCTCTTGTTGGATGCCTTATAAAAAAGGTTATGAGGACTTAAATAAAGTGATTTGTTATTTCCTCTTGGTTGCACTACATAAAACCTAGAGCTGAAGGGGGTTTGGGTCTCTTGGACCCTAGAACACAAGGTTTTTGTTAGGCAACTAAATGGATTGTTAGAGAGGTTAATGGTGACGAAATGTGGAAGATTTTGGTTTGGTTTCACATTGAATAGGCCACTGCTAGAAGGAATTGGCAAGTTTTTCGTTGGATAGATAAAATTTTGATGACCCCTTATTTTAAGTTAAAAACCTCTTCTTCACTTTTGTCTATTTGGAAGGCTTGGCAAGTGGTTTGTAATTTTCTTAATTGGAAAAGTGCTTCTTTACAGCATGGTTTTAGCTTTGGTTTTTCTTCCATTTGGTGGAATAGAATGATCCAATACCAAGATCAACCCCATTTTCTGGCATTCCCAAGATATGCCTTAGCTCTCTTCAAGAAGGGGATCCATCAATTTGGAGAACTTTGGGATTTCAATGCTATGGACTAGTTTGATTGACAAGTTACTAAGGATAACTTTTGTCTAAGCAATAAGTTTCAAGGTTTTGTTATATTTCTAAAAGCTTTGGTTCTTGTGGACCTAGTTATAAAATTATGCAATCCTTTACAATGCAATGCCCTCAAGGATTGGTGGTGGTTGTCCAGGTTTCAGTTTGGTTGTTTTCCTTTGGAAAAAAAAAAATTTAAGCCTTCTTCCTTCCTTGTCTTTAAATCCTAGACTAAATTAGAAATGACATTGTAAGTTTAGAGAAAAAGCATGGAGAAGGTTAAGTTCCCAAATATGGAATTCTAAAGCCAAATCTAATGCTCAAATTTTAGCTTGGAAAATTTTGCATGCCAAATTTTCTATGGGTGACAGATTGACATACTTTGTGTTGCAACCTACTAGATGTCCTTTTTGCAAGCATAGAGAAAGTTTGAAACATGTCTTTTGGGATTTTTCTTGGGCTAAAAGAAAATGGAATGTTATCTTCAAATACCTTCCTGATATTTTTGGGAATACTTTAAGATGGAAAGAAGTTATTTTAGGTTTTGGTTTACAAAATAATGTTGTGGTTGATTCTTATGAGGAAAACCATTTCGTACAACATATGGAAAAGTAAATGTGTCTTAGTTTTTTCAAACCATAATGTTCATCAGGAAGGAGAAATGCTAAAGTTTTACTCTAATGTTATTTTTCAAATTATCTTTTTGTGTTCTCAAATGTAGGGTGTTTCCAAGGAGAATGTGAAGATTGATAATCAATTGGACAAGATAAAGTTTAATTTGTTGCAGTTGCATGGAAATGATGTCATGTGTTCCAAATAACTCCAATGTATGGTTAAGTTCAGATTATCAGGCTAGTCCTATGTGATGTGTGGGGTCTTTGTTCTTTCCCCATGATTATAATGGGCTTTGTTGGCTTGTAGATTTGTATTTCTCTTTTAGCTTGTTGGCTGCATCTTCTTAATTTTTTTTTTTTTTACATTATCTCAATAAAAAAAAGTGATCATAACAACCATGATTGTTGTAAGATAAAAAATTACCTCCTTTATAACAACATCTTTTATTTTTGCACCCAATCTAGTGTTCATACCCTTCATATGTTTAGGACCACTTTTTCTTGATTTTGACATCCTTAGTGATAAAAAAAGGACCCCACAAGAGTCCTAAACTTATAAAATCATGTTTAAATTCCCTAGAAAGTTTTAAGGTCAAATATATCACAATTCCACCCTCACACCCCTAGTTTAGGATCCCTATTAAATTTTGTAAAATAATAGTTTTGTCTCTGTTTTGTGCCCTAATTTGATCAAATTTCTAACTATTATTTCCTAAAAATCTAGTAGTACTTGGTATTAAAGTGATATTCTTTCATCTAAAACACATTAAATTCCTTATCAATGCAAAAATAAAAACTATAGTATCTCTATCATGTCTCCATACACAAGGAAATGCGCAAAAACAATTAAAATTTGAATGGGTTAAATATTAAGAGTTATAAATTGACATATATATATTTTAAAAATCTTTACAAAATAAAATGAGGGATATCCTTCTTCAGGAACCTATTACACTTATATGTGAGAAATTGATAAAAAAAATATAGGCACCTTGAGAAAGATATCTCTTGGAATATTGTTTTAAATTTTAAGAGATATATATATGGTAGTATACATATCTCAAATTACATTAAAATGCATGCATGCATACATACATACATATATATATATATGTGTGTGTGTGTGTGTGTGTGTGTGTGTACTCCCTATGAGAGCTTCACTCCCATGGGGGCTACTGTCCCCTACAAGCCAAAGCACACAAAGGGGTTTGCAACTTGCCATGTGAGTCAAAGCCACCTCAAGTTTATAATTATATTTTTATTCCCTATATATAGATATGTGTGTATGTGTGTGTGTGTGTGTATTCCCTATGAGAGCTTCGCTACCATGGGGGCTACTACCCCCTACAAGCCAAAGCACACAAAGGGGTTTGCAACTTGCCATGTGAGTCAAATCCACCTCAAGTTTATAATTATATTTTTCATTCCCATTCAGTCAAGACAAAAGTGAATAATGCACACCACACATTCGTATGTTTTAAAAAAAAAAATTAAAAATCAATGAAACCCTATCTTAAATAAATCACAAGTATAAGGTGTATGCGTCTATTATAATGGAAAAAATAAAATGAATATTTTTTAATAATGAGTTATCACAATTTCTAGTGATAAATGAGATGTTAAATAGGAGGTTTTTCTATACATAGGTTCTCACCTCGCCCTTTATACAATTATATGATGCCTCTTAACATAATAAAAATTAGGTACATTATCATAATTCCTAGATCATGAATCTCATTTATTCCTCTCCACTTCATCATATCCTAGTTTTCTTTCTCCACTCCCCATTATTAGAATATATAAAACCTTAGTTTCCTTCTCCCATTGTCTAGAATCCTTACTACAGGCTGATATTTCAAATCTAAAATGTATCCTTCATCTCCATCTTGTTTAAATTTTTCTTGTGATCCTTATTGCATATTGGTTGAACTCTATAAAAATGTTTATATCTTTGTCTCGATCCATTACTTCAAGTTCTATTGAAGCATAGAATGTACAACACCTATGACATGAATCCAAATTTAAAAACCTAAAGTTTTCCATATACTAAACCACTAGTCATCACATGAAACATTTAATATAAAATGTGATGGATCCCAGAGTGATAGATCATAAAGTAATAAAACCAATGGATTCATGGGTCAAATTATCAATTTAATTGTTTAATATAAGTTGAAAGTTATGGTTACAATTTAGTAGAGTCAAATTTTATAACATCTAAAAATCCTTACCATAAATGTTTGGACTAGATACATTTTCGATTAAATCTTAAGTTTGATTCAAAGATGCCCATTTTTCAACATAATATATAATGTAAGGAGGAGGTAATTCACAATATGTAAATAAAATCTTAGATTCGTATCAACCAATAATCTCTAATAGATTAATATTATTAGTAAGAGTAATAGTGCATGGAATGATGATTGAATATAATTTTTTCCTTAAGATTTTTTATGTTTCAAGTGGTTGCACTAAATCTCAAAGATATATTTTACTAGGAACACCTTACACTGTTCAAAATGATCACATCTCTTAGCTATCATTTTGTATGTGTAGTTCAATTACATAGTGCGATCAAAGGATGACATCTCATAATTACCGATATATGTATAAAGATAATCCCTAAATAGAGAGTCACAAGAATCCACATAATAAATGGTCTAACAAAAAAGCATAAGCCAATGTTGGGTAGGTATGGGGGTGAAGCCACAATAGTGGTTTACAATTCAAGTGAGGAAGGAAAACTCACAAAAAATGACCCCAAAGCAAAAAAAGTGATTTTGGGGGTTCATACAAACCTACTGGTTTGACTAAACGCATTAGGGCTTTGCTTTCAAACTATTGTTTGAGTGAAACCCTTTAAATTTTTTTCGCCAAAAAATAAAACAAATGCATAGCAAAGGGGGTTCAAACGAACCCCTTTGAAGAGGTTCACTCAAACCATGGTTCAGTTGAACCCTAGTTTTATTTGAACCCGCCTTGCCCCTCATCCCCCTCCTGAGACAAAAAAATTTATATTTTTTACGCTTCGGAGCTCGATTTGAGGATGAAAATGGAGAAGTCTTCAGAAACCCTTTTGGAATCATATAGTCCTTGGAATGAGCTATCCAACAAATATAATTTTTATATGTTTTTATTTTATTATGTATTTGTTTTTTTAGTTTTATTAAACATAGGTTCTTCACTGAACATGAAAGTCTCTATTCTACACAAGTGGGAAAATAGTAGATTATCAAAATGAAAATTTGAAAAATATGATTGCACCAGATATTGAAATCCTTGATCTAACAAAAAAATTAAAATTGAATTTTGATATATACAAAAATAGTTATGCGTTATACGGTCGTGCTATGTCTGAATTGTAATTGGTTTGACTTCAAAACTTGATTAAAGAAAAAATATTCAATAAAAACTATCTAACCAAGTTGAATCACTAGATATCGGAGTTAAAAATATAAATTCGAAAGAATTAGAATTTTATCCTTCATGGAAAAAAAGTTGTGTTATACAGTGTGCATCACTTTTTAAAAATGTTGTTTTTTGGAAAGAACCAATTTTCGTGAGAGATGGAAAAAGAAGTGAAATATGATTCCAAAATTTTTGAAAAAAATAGTTTTAGAATCTACAGAAAAAATGTGACGAGACTCTAGTTTGCATCATCTTCAAATTCCTCATGGTTTAGCCGCTATAGGTGTCGGAGTGTAAAGATTTAGTTAAAAATAATAATTTCAGTGTCTAGTTTGGCCAATAATTGTAAACCACTATTGTGGGATCAGCCATATTCTCAAACCCTGATAAACATATTCATGATAAGAAATAAAAAATAACTTGATGAATTCAAAATATCAACTCTAAAATAAAAGTATATAATTAGAAATTTTGGTGTAAAAATAAAACCCTACATGGGTAAAATCAAAGGTGGATAAGGTTAGAAAATAAAGATCGCACTACAAACCACAAACCTTAGATAAGTTAAATATATTAAGTATAGAATATGAGAGGTAAATCAACCCTAATAATATTTAAAAATAAGATAAAATAATAAAACTTGATAACTTAAATCTAAAACCGTAATGAAGAAGCAATAAACCTTAGAGGTGTAAGATAACCACAAACCCGAGAAAGGGTAAATACATTAAGTATAGAGTAAGAAAGAGAAATAAACCCTCATAAGGTTTAAAAAATGTGATCTAAAATAACTAAAAATAACTTAAATTTAAAACCCTAATGAAGAAGGAATAAACCTAGAGGAGTAAGATATTGTTAAGTAGACAAAAATATAAAGGTTTCATCATAACTTTTAATTAATCTTATCTAGGCTAGAATCAAATAAAATGTGATCAAATTGAAACAATAATTAACCAAAGTAATAGAGTTTAGGCTAATCATTACCATAAATGTACCTAAATATAAAAAATAAATTAAATTTAATATATCACTAAGCTAGATTCAAATTGTGAAGAAGTTTTGTCATGTGTGACATAAAATAATTCACTTGTGGTTTGTACTTTTTGGATGATTTTAGACAAATATTTCTAATTTAAATATTCAATATATGTAATTTTTGCTTAGATCCACATTTATGAAACTAATCTTTGCACATGAAGTGATCCTGTATAGGTAAGTGAATGTATAATTTTTAGGAATGATCTAACACTTCTTAGATTATTTTTCCACTTCTTAGACTATTGCAACTTGCTTGCCTTTACCTTTGATATCTAACTACTTGTAAGGACTAGTGAAGTTTAAAGCATCTTTAGGAATGTTTTAAATTGCAAGATTTAAGTTTTCCTTAGTCAAATCTCAAGATAGTCTACCTTTACAACTTTGAGTATAGCAAGAAGAAGTTGAAAATAAATCTAGGATGATGTGCTATGATAAATTATCTAATACTTATATTTTGAAGGGGGTTAAAAATGGGTTTTAATGGGGCTTGAAACCCAAAACAAAGGTAAACAAGCTATATTTAAAATACATCAAAAACCAACAATAGCCCCACAACAACCACTAACAATAACTCATGACTACACATGTTGCATCATACAAAAAATTAAGGGCCTGAGACCCTTAAACTATCTTGTTTTAATTAAGACTAGAAACCCTTTTAGATAATCACAGATCCTGCCTACATCCACCAAACATCAAAAAACTCGCCACTCATAGAAGAAACCCCTAAGCCAAGAAAGATAATCTGCATAATGGTGTAAGACACCATCAGATCCCTAATAAAAAATAATAACCACCTATTTTTAACTAGGATCACAAACCCATAAACCACTTGCATCAGCTAGGCAATAGCAAACCAGCCACTCTTGGAGGACACCAAAGAGCCAAGAGAGATAACCATATCAATGGTGTAGAACACCAACCAAGAGCTAAAATCAACCATGGAAAACTCCAACAACAATATCTCCTTCAAATCCCTCTAGGTATAGGAAACCAACTCCAAAACCATCTCAAAAGGAATGAGCTCCCCTCTATAGGAGAGGATACTACAAGCAACAAGACCACTACATCCAAAAATCACCAGCACCCTCCACCTCCACCTCCATAGGAGATCTTCCCACCTCAATAAGAACAACTAAAGGAGGTCCACCTCCATAGGACTGGAGGAGAAAGCGAACACAGTTGTTGAACACACATCTGTAGCATCCTTTGGTATACACTACACCATAAATAAACTATGGACAGGGAACAAAATCACAAATGCAAACCAATGGCCCACCTTAACAAAATACACATAAGAACTTATCTAGGTATTAATGGAAAAAATCCCAACAACAAGCCAAATGCTCACCTACTTCTAAGCCTTCACAAAAGGCCAACACAATTGAGCCAACAATAGCTCAAAAAAAGAGAAGAACACAAACCCCAACATTAACCACCTGGGGAAAAAGAGTAAAAATAACATCCTTAGCAAAAGAGAGCCAAAGACACTCAGACTAAGAAAACAAGGCCACAACAATAAACCAACCAAGGAGAATAGGGCCACTGGGAGCACATAAACAACAAGAACCACAGGCCAAAAGACCAACAAAGGTAGAACCCTAGTCTCAAAGTGAATGAGAATGACCAACCCCCCAGAGGAATAGGGGACCCCAAACTAGAAGAAATTCAGAAGAAGATCCAACAATAGAGAACACTAAGCAACCCTAACATGCCAGTTAGAGCTAGAGAAAAGCCCAAAATCCCAACAAAAAAATTGAGGGAAACACCACCACACCACTAAGGGGACAGAAAGGACCCAAAACACACCAAGACCAAAGGCACCCAATAGGTAGCAAGCAGAAACAAAGAGTAACTAGGAGGAACCCAGAAGTAGAGAAAACATACAAGAAAAGCCACCAAGCCTTCCTATTACACTGAATAGGAATAGAGACAATCCATTTTGCAACCAGATAACCTTAGATAAACTTAAGCTCACCCATCGCTAAGAGAGCAACCAGAGAAAAGTTGCCAAAAACAGGAACACCATAGTCTCAAAATGGAACAAAAAACCTAATTGAGCCATAAAGAGAGTCATTAGAAGCAGCTTCGCTCATAGACAAGAGAAACTAATAACCTTGAAGGATAGAAAGGAACACATCAAAAACATCCCCCAACAGGCAGAAATAACCCATAAACCACCAATGATAAAGGCCACAAAGCAGCCGAAGAGAACCACCAATGATAAAGGGCACAAAGCAGTCAAAGAGAACGAGCACACCCAGAAGTATGAACAAAGAAAAGGCCCCAGAGCACCCTGTGCAAAGAGAATAGGTGCATCACCAAGGGAGAATGCACCAGCGAAGGCACTAGTTGAGTCCAAAGCGTCATCCTCAGAAAATAGGGCATCACCTTTGTACCACCTTCAACACATAGCACAACCGCATAGAATGTAGAGAGGCCCAACAACCCCAATGACATCTTTATCCTCCAGTGGATCATCATCATTGTCTTTCTCTGAGTCTCCCTCAATTCCATTCAAACTACCACTCCTACTCCTACTCCCGCTCCTACTCGCAACCATGATTATGTCAATTATTTAAGTGTTGTTATCTAATAATTATGATGTGAATTCAATCAAACCCTAGCATACTTTTTTATCACTTTAGACGAGATTATTCATTTTTATAGAAAGTCTCTAAGGTAAATACACTACTCTAGTGAGTAATTTAGTGTAATTTACATTTTAAGTTGGCTTATAATAGCTAAAGAAATGGGTAGAAATTTTTTGCATTTAACTTTTAATTTTAAAAACTATTTGAGGGCCAAATTTTTATTTGCGGACTTGATCCAAATCACATCTACATTCACATATCTAATCTAAAAGGGGGAATTGAATTATTTATGGAATATTGTTAAAATCTAGATGATGACAATAATTAACAATGATTAAAGTTAAAATCTATTTTCTATACAAATTAGACCATCTTATATAATATTTAGTACCTTAAAGGAAAACTCAGTAATTATTGACGTAAAACATAAAAAATATAGATATATAATTTTTATTAAATTACAAATATAAAACTTAATAAAATAATAAATAAGTTATATATTATCTAAATTGCATTCATTTATATTGTAGTGTAGGAAATTGCCTACCTTTACAATTTCACACTATGTTTTCCCCCCTTAATTAATTAGACTTAATTAAGCTTCTAATTTACCAAATTGTGCATTCTAAAGCCTCATTTTTCCTATTTCCCGAAAGGGGAACCTATATCTAATTAAGGCAAGTAATATTTTATGAGCCCCAAAATGAATCTGGTGAATGGGTCCTCCTTAGTCCTAGATCTAAATTTTAAATATGTTTTTGGTGGTATTTTAATTATTCAAATTTCATATGCAAATATTGGCTTTTGAAATCGAATTTTCAAGAAATTAGATAAACACTTATAAATACATAGTTATTTTCTCAATTCAAACTTAGCATGCATGATCCAAGTTCCTAAGAGAAAATATTATTGTCAAGAGCATTCAATAGTATATTTTTAGTCATTTTGTTGCAACATTCAAATTCCTAGCATCATGTTCAAGCTTATGTGTGTTCATGTCATTTTGTGAAGGCTAACATGCATTATTGATCCTAAAGCATCCAAGCATTTTCAAGTGTCCAATCAAAAAAAGAAAGATCCGATTTCCTTGGAGTGATTACATTTTTAGTCCTCTAAAGGAAGCCATTAAAGGTTTGGTGAGTTGTAATGCAAGCTAGTGTTCATTCATCTTTCCTTTTGAAACATGGGTGGAAAATAGGTTGGGGATTGATTGAAAGAAAAAGGGGGTTCGCCAAAATGATAGAAAATATACCTATTTGTTGGAGTAAGTAGGATTTTTTTTATAATTAATTAATCATTAATCAATTATTAAGTCCCTTATTACTTCAGTTCACTTAAGCTAAACTTATGAGTGTTTTTTTATTGTTTAGTTTGACTTTTTATTATTAGTTTGGACTAAATTTAGGAAAAGTTGTCCCATTGCATGAGATTAGAAAAAATTTCACTTCTGTATCAAATCCTCATCTAGGGTTTGTCTTTGCATAATTTTATAAAGCTTGCACATTCATTTTAATTATCAATCCAAGTTATTCAATTTAGGTTAATACATTGCACATATCAATGCTCTTCTCAATTCAATATTTTCTATCTTGGTTGCATAGCAAATTAGTTTCTTTGATCTCTTGATTGTGATAGGCATTTTGGTTGCAGGTATTTTTGGGAGCTATAGGGTCATAGATGAAAATTTCATACCCTTTGATGACGATAATTTAGAGGAGCTTAAGTATATAATAGGTCTTGCATGTTTCAATGGTTCAAAGACTTACATTCATGTTCCCACTCTCCAGATAAAGACTACATCATTACCATCTTTTGTACCTAATCATCTTAGCATTGCCACATCTTTGGCCCCTATTGGTTCAATACAAAAGAATATCATATATCTTCCAGGCATAGCTACTTGGGATTCATATCTTGCAGACATATCATCATTGTTTGTGGGGTCTTGTATTACAAATTTGGAGGATCACTTTGAGGACATTCATCTCCTCTTTGTTAACAACCACATCACCATTGTTGGCCCACCATCTTCATCACCTTTGTAGCTTGTTCTATATTAGTCTTCATAGGATCTTGGATTGACATCATCACTTTTCAACATGTGGGAACATGTGCAGTTTTTAGAGGAAGATGTCATTTGGATTTGGATTCCAGTATCACCCATTCTTCTGGATTGGCTTCTCCAATCACTAGTGGATCTGTTTCTTCCTAAGGGGAGAAATTTTTCTTGCAGGTAGTGGATCATATTTTGTCTTTAGACATTCATCACTGGCACATGAGCTTTCTCATTACATGGGGGGATTCATTACCTCTTTTTCTCTCTCCTATTAGAGGGACATCTATTGTACTTTCATGAAAAAATTTGTCCTTGGGGGGTCACATTGAGTTCTATCCTTTTTTCTCTACTACAATCATTTATTTTCTCTAGTTATGAGAGTTTCATTTATTTTGTATATGGGTACCTCAGTAGGACTTATATCCAAGACCCATCCATGCATCCATCATTGCATTCTACATCAGGGCTTTTAGCTTCTCCCTAAGTTGATATTAAGGGTGGGTGTTGGATTAATTAGGATATCATTTGATAATTAATTAATCATTAATTAATTATTAAGCCCCTTATTACTTCAGTTCACTTAAGCTAAACTTACGAGTGCTTTTTTATTGTTTAGTTTGAATTTTTATTATTATTTTGGACTAAATTTAGGACAAGTTGTCTCATTGCATGAGATGACAACACTTGTCACTTTCTTGTCAAATCATCATCTAGGGTTTTCTTGTGCATGCTTTTATGAAGCTTGCACATTCATTATAATCATCAATCCAGATTATTCAATTTAGATTAATACATTGCACATATCAATGCTCTTCTAGATTCAATATTTTCTCTCTTGGTTTCATAAAAAATTGGTTGATTTGATCTCTTGCTTGTTATAGGTATTTTGGTTATAGGGATTTTTGGGCATTGTGGGGTTTACTATCAACTCCAACACTATTCTCCACCATTTCATTCAAGAAATGAGATCCAAACAACAAAATGACTATCAACCAAAAGGTGAGTCACATCAAGGTGTGAATCTACAAATTTCCCTTTTATGAAAGGATGAGGGTCTTGATTAAACAACACTTTGGGAAGAAAGATTAAAAATAGCAAATCAAACCCAAAATACAAGCTATAAAGTGTATTTAATAGATTAAGCTCAATTTTGATGGAACAAAATACTAAATTACAAATAAGAGAATGGGAAAATGGTGTGTACCAGTCACAAAAGTTGCTCTTTTAAAGCTTATTGAGGAGTCATTTTCCCTATGGTGAATGGGTCCTAGCTAGGGATCTTGAAAAATGGTTTTTGGGTTCTCTTCTACTATGTCTACAATCCTAGATTCCTTAATCTCGTTGTCAGAAAGATCGAAATAAAAATTGTAAGTCACTTTTCATGAAATTGCAAGAATGGTGACAACAAATGCAACTTTGACAACTTTAGAATTTTTCTCTCTAAGAGATCTTCCACCTAAAATCTACAAACACACATCAAGAGGGAAAAAATATTCTTAGGTGAATGGGTTTTTTTTGCCTTGATCAAACCCCATTTTGGTAATTAAACCTTATAATGAAATGAAGTAGCATGAAGAATGATGAATGAACAAGCCTATATCACAACTTACCAAACCTTTATTTGAACCTTGGAATATGGATCTGCAACTTGCATGAAATGGCTTCAATAGATGTGGATCTTGATAATGAAACTTGACTCAAGAAACAATGCCTTTGAATGCTTGAATGGAATAGAATACTACATCAACATATATTAACTCAAGTAACATGTATGATGCAAGAAGACTTTGACATGATAATGGGATATTGAAGTTGCAATAATCTTAAATAAATCTACTCTTGAATGCCTTGAAAATTCTCTTGAAATTCTCTTCATAACACTTGCTTTAGGAATTCTCTCATCAATTTTCTAGCTTGAAAATATTAGATTGCTTAGTGAATTGACCTCTTATTTATACATTTGTTAACATTAATTCCAAAAATTCAAATAACACAAGATAATATGTCAATACACATTTGAAATCATTGAAATATTGCCAAAAATATATTTGAAATTTAGGTCCTAGGCCTAAGTGAAGACCCATTCATCCTTGGGTGAATGGGTCCTAGGTCACTTACCTAAGACACACATTCTCCAATGTTAAGTGTTATGTTATGCCATTGATGAATGTTGGGTTTTACCCTTTGAAAATTGCATTTAATTAGGCTTGGATTTGAATTAAAGGGGTCAATTAAGGAAAATTAACCTCAATCAATTAATAAATCCCTAGATAAGTGTGAAAGTGTAAATGTACACCTTACAACACCATAAATAAGGCATAATTAAGTCCACTTCAATTAATAGGGTCCTAAAATTAATTTGAATATGTAAAACATATTATAACACTAAATAAAGGAATCATTTAGCTCATTTTATTATTAATATTAATTCCTAAATTAAGTGTGAAAAAGGGATACTTTTTCCTACATTACATTTAGCCCCTACTTTAGTGAGAGTATGACCCCCTGGCAAACTCACACTAAAGTAGTCATTCAAGACACTTATGGATGCAACAATAACAATGATACTCAAGCATACACTACCAAAATCTAGGAGAAGAGAAGGCCGAATCAAGCTTTGAGTATCCCAACATGATGTGGAACATAATTGTTTCTCCAGGGGAGGGGGTAGGATCAAGCTTCAACTATCCCAATGTGATGTGGAACATGATTAATTGTCCTATACATTCACAAGAAAAACTTGATGTACACTATGAAAATGACACATGCACTCACACAGGTTAATGGAACCTCAGGCCATCTACTAGGTGAGCCCCCGAGAAAGTGGTAAATGAGAGAATTGTTACCTAATTTTGCTTCTAGCTCAATCAGGTAGAGTTGAGTTTGTGTTTGCAAATAGAATATAAAAGGTATACAATCATTCTACTAAGTTATATTCATATTCACAGAAGTATTATCAAGTGAATTATAGTTCATTATGCAAATGCTTACAAGAAGAAATGAAAATTAATAGATCTTGCTTTAAAAACTATCTTTTATTGATAATTACAAATGTATAGTGTCCCACATAAGTTGTGGGATTAACTCTTTCAATGCAATATAAGAAATAAACTATACATTTGAAGAAGGAAACTAAAAGCATATGCAGGGAATAGCGATTTGTCATTGCCTGAATGATGAATCCCAGGGATGAATGGCTGCATCCTTGTTTCATCTCTTGAGTCCTTTTGAAGTTTTCTCCATTGGTCTAGAATGCATGCAGGAGAGTAGAAAGGTTGTGTAAGAGCTCTTGATCGATATTCACTTCATATACATTAACAAATATATAATTTACACTAATAAAGCATTGAAATGAGTTTTGCAATATCACATAGATTAAAGAAAGAGGAAAGGATTATCATCAATATCCATCATATTCTGAGTTTCACTATTTTTATCTAGAACATATTTGTTCACTGTGCAGGTATAGGTGAAATTCTCATTGCTGAATTATTTGTATTTGATATTATAACATGTGGAGTGAAATGGGATCCCATAAGGGTTGAGACCAACATGTTGCCCTCATGTTATAAAGAGGGATAAGAATGTAAAAGAATCACATTTACCAATGTGGAGCACATATCTCATCACCTATGATATGGAATTTTCCTCACTATCATAAATGACAACATATTTGCTAAATTGGATCATAATAAAAGAGGAACAGTAATGAAGTGAAGCCTTCACATGAGTGACAACTATATCAGAGGAGACTTTCAAGAAGCAGTGATCATTGCTTGTTTTTAATGATGAATAACAATCTGGTTTCAACTTTTGTATGCGTGAGAATAGTTTTCAATCATTATTCTTGGGTTTTCCATCACTGTAATGAGTATAAGTGCTTGCAGTTTTACCATTTTTAAAGTCATTGCTAAGATTTTTAGTTGATAGTAGATTAGAAGAAAAAGAAATGGTTACATCTCACAAGGAGATTGTTATAAGAAACCAACATAAGAATATCATCTATTTTGATAGAGAGAAAATACAGTGAGATGCATGGTAAGTGATTGAGATGATGGAGTCACATGGGATAGCAAGGTCTAGGGACATTATTTGATAGCACTTTAAACAACAAGGTGATAACAAAAGTGAAATAGTCAAGGGTCAACTAGTTGAAACAAAAGAAAGATGAACTAGAATGGCCAAAAACATAGAACCCATGTTGTTCTCAAAGGCTGAGAGGAGACAAACAAAGCCATGACCTGCTTTTAAGACAAAAACCCTTGAAATTTTGATACAAGATGAAACCCAAAATGACCATGGAATGTGAAGAAAATTTAAGCCCGAGTATAAAAACATGAAGTCGAGCCAAGAGGAAAATGAGTTTCCAAGAATCTCCATTTTCTACATGATTCAAAAAGGTAGAAATATTGAAGTAAATGTACAATAAAAACAAAAATGTGTTCATTTTTGCATCAATACAACTCGGTCTACAAGCAAAAGTGCAGAGAAAGACAAGTATTCCTCATTTTTGCACACATGTATAGCTCAAAACAAGCATTGTCTTAACAAAAATGAAAATGAAATGCATAGATTTCACACACAAAGGCTTACCTGAGCTTGGTTTTTCCATTTTTGCTTGGTGTTATGTGAAGAAAATCCATCTATTAGTTATAGAATCTGCCATGAAAACCTCAAAAAAGCTCCAAAATAAACCCTATGTCAATGATGGAAACCTATAGATAATGCAATGTAAAAATGAAGTGCAAAGTGAATGTTTTTCTAGTTTTGGTCTTAGGGTTTTCCCAAGCCCTAAGTATTTTGACATATCAAAAGGCATTTTTTCCATGTTTTTGAAACTTTTCAACATATATTTTAGTTCCCCTTATGTTATGCATTTATGCCTAGCAATTAGGGCATGTCCCCTTAAAGGTTTGTATTTGTACTTGTTTTTCAAGACATAGGCCAAGTCATAGCCTTTTATTTTGCATTTTGTTTTGAAATGTAAAACATTAAGCTAAGTGGTGCAATTATAAACCACCTAGTTAATGTTATTTAAATGTAGAATGAAGTGTATTTGTGTCATGTAAATGCATAGAGGGGATATATATGAAATTTATGTTTATGCAAGCATATAGGGGGAAGTTGGAAGAAGTCAACGAACATTTGGAGGGAATATAGGGTTGTTTTGACTTGGTTTGGAGCAATTTTTGGAGCTTTTAAGGTGGGTGAGGTTAAGTTTTGACGTGTTCTTCACTTTGGACTCATTTTGGAGGGAGTTTGGGAGCTATTTTCTAGGATTTTTGGTTATGCATGACTAAAGGGTTTTAGGTTCCTCTTTTTTGTGGAATCTCTTGGAGAAGCATATATAGTAACTTCACTATTCATTTGTGAAGTTAGTTTTGATTATCGTCTTTTGTCTACTTTGTGACTTTTGGAGTCCGCTACAAAAAAAAGACTATATTTTATAACTCTTTGAACATATATAACAGTTCATACCTTGAAGATCAATAGAGATAAGTAGTTTGACCTTCTCAAATTTCTATTTTATTGTATGTAGTTGGATGACTTGTGAAATTTTCTCATTCCTAGTTTTGTGTCTCATTAGTGGCATCTTTGAACATAAAGTATATGTAGTTGCAGGTTGTAAGTTATGTTGTGTTGCAAGTGATTCAAGTTGTGAAAGTTCCATTCCTTCTAGGATTATGCATTTGTAGCCTCCTTAAAAAGTATTGATGCAAAGGCATATTAATATTGAGTTGTGTATATCAAGCTTGTATTTGATTAACTGTGTATGCAAGTTGTTTGTAGGTTTTAGTTAATGTTGAGGTGTATCACCTTAAGTTTTCTAGTTTTTAGTGATGTTCCCCTCTTACACTTTCCCCTACAAATCATTAGAATGGTTTTAGGTGAGTACCTTAAGAGCCAACTTTCTTTGAAGGTTCTTTTCTACTTTAGGTGACCCACAACCTTAGAAAAGTTCCCATGTTTCTCAAATATCCAGGTATGTGCAAGATCATCATGGAAAAAATAGGCCCTTAAGCAGCAAAAAAATAAAAAAAATAGAGTTAGGCAACTTGACGTAAAAATTTGAATAAGTTATCTATATTATTTCAAAAATATGTAAGAATAGAATCTATAGCAAATTGAATGTACTTTCTAAACTACTAGGTTTGTTTAAAAAGAAAATCTATTAGGTGAAAATTTAAAATTTCAATGCAGCAATACTTAAATTTTAAGGAAAAATAAGTAGGCGTTTGTCTGACCACTTTAACCACAATAAAATGATAATGTTTTAGATATAACTAGAGGACTCATGTCCTGATGTGGTGCATACTTTTTTATTATTTTTTCCCAAGTAAAAAATTAATTATGAATTTTTAATTACAAATTTTAAAAAATATAAAAAACTCGTATGTCTGACTACCTTAACTTGGTCAAAACTTCATGAAATTCAATTTTTCTTTTTAATTCCTATAGTATATGAAGCATAGAATGTGATGCATGTTTTGGATTCAAAAAATGTGATATCGTTTGAAAGCTATAGATGTTTTTCCATTAGTCTTTAAATCAGGACTTTAGTCATAATTTGAATAGAAAATTAATAATAATTACTTATTAAATTCAAAGTAAACCATAATTTATATTGGTGGACAGCTAATAATCTCCTTTAAAAACCCTTTTCATTTCATCAATTTTGGGTTAAAAAAAAGTTATTAGCCACATACCCATCATATTGCCACTTTTTGGCCCATCATGATCCTACACATACCCATGCCAAGTTCTACAACTTAGTAGGGGTGCACTATTAGGAGACAAAAAATTTTGGCACAGCTGGTGGGACTGTCAAATCAAGACAGTTCAAGAAATACATTTTTTGTTGTTGGTCTTGATATGCAACCAATAGTTTTTCAGACCTTTGTGAGGTTAAATAAGCATATCTGATGACTTTGACTGTGGAAATCAATAAAAATCAGTGTTGTAATAGCTTATGAGAAGGATTCAAACAAGAAGTTTAGGTTCATTTGAGTATTTGTAGTTGTCTCCACTAAAAAGGAAAGGCAGAATTGTAAGAAGAGCTCCTCCTTCATTAAGAAAACCATTGTCAACTTCAACCTTTATAAGAGTTTTACCTCATTTTATAAAAAGTCAAGTTTTTGTTGCACTAATGTTGAGAAATCAACCTTTTGTGTAGTTTAATGGAGGTTGTCCATTGAACTTGGCTCAACATAATGATATCCAAACTGTATCTCTTCAGAGTATTCCTTTTTCACTAGAGAGGACCAAACTACACCTATTGAACACATCAAAGATGTAGCAAATTTATGTTCAGTACATCATATAACTGTTGAAAATGTAGCCATTAGATTATTAACTTCTTTCAAGGGAAAGGCTCTTCAATGGTTTAAGAGTTTACCTATTAACTAAATTACTACATGGGATGATCTTGGAGAGGAACTTTGTAAGCACTTCAAAGACAAATTTGATCACTTGCCATTGGTGGAGCAGCTCACTACCATTAAGATGGCTCCTCATGAACACATGCTAGATTTTAATTTCCATTTTCAAAATTATTAGGATAGGGTCCCACTAAACATAAGGCCCTCCCCTGAATATGAGTTTTTGTATTCTTTGAGGTCTCTAAATAGTGAGATTGTTGTCTTGATACAGTCTATGGGTGGGAACACATTACCATAGGCCTATGGCATAGCTATTAGAGCTGAAACAACCTTATATAAGCTAGAATGATAGCTCCTAGACCTCCCATTCCAATGTTTTTTGATATATAGCCTCCTATGACTATGCAAGTACCTCAAATAGCCCCTTTACCAACTAAGTATGCTATTTAAGAAAAAGTTGTCCTAGCCCAATCTCTCAAGTTGGAAGAGATAAAGGGTTTACTTTGGTCATTTGGAAATGAGTTGGTGAACATAAAGAAGCAGTAGTTTCAAAGCTTCAAGCTATACTAGCCTTAGAATCAAGCACATAACTAGCCTTATCAAGCTAATAAATAGCCACATCAATTAAATAATCAAGGTGCAAGGGAAAACCTTGACCAAAGGCCCTTCCAAACATACAACCCAACTCCACTCAATTTAGGAAAGGAGTTAGTCCATGCTCAAAATAACCTTGCACAAGAGTATGAGTGGTGCTTCCCCTAAAATCAACCCCATAACCAGGCTACTCGCTCAAATGGGGTGATTAATCAAGCTTTGATGGTGCAAAATGTGTCAAGTATGTAGCCTAATGTACCTAATGTTGAACCTCCACAACAATAGGATCTACCTTTAGGTGATACTACTCTCGTAAATTGTAAAGGAGAGGAGTTTTGTGGCATTAATATGGATTATTCTCGAATAGAAGCTAATACAAGAGTCAAGAAGAGAGATTTTGAGATTGGAAAATCAACAAACAAAGAGCCTAACCAAGCTCATAGAACAAAAAAGGAAGTTTTTGGTCCATCTACCTCTCAAGTGCAACATATACTACAAAGAAATACTCAAGGCACTACCAAAGAGAAGATTGGGAACTACCCCTGGGCAATTAGCCCACTTGCAAGCAAACCTTATTGTTGTAAAGACATTATTTTGCACATGAAGAAAATAAAAGTCACTATCTCTATGTGGGATTCTTTGTTTATCTTAGGATAAAAAATATTTATTGCAATCTAAATTATCAGATTTAAATGTTTCAAGTGAGATTCTAGATGGTCAAGTCAAAGCTAATTTTACTAACACACCTCAAAACAACAGCGAGAAACCATGTAAGGAAGTCAAATCTCCACACTTTTATGTGTCTTTGATCATAGGGGATAAATTGGTTCATAATTACAAGATTGATTCAGGGGCTAGTATTTCTGGTATGCCCAAATAGATTATTGATACATATGTTAGGATTGAAATACCAACTTCTTGAAAAGGGTGTAGTTCAGTTTGATGGGACAACCATAAACACTGTAGTGGTCATTAAAGATTTGAATCTTACTTTACATGCATGCTCCAAATTTTCCATTCCACAAGACATATTTGTTATTTACATTCCACCATATTTTTCCGTTTATTTGTCAAGATATTTTATTGCTAAAATAGGTGGTTATTTGTCCTTAGATTGGTCTCATTTACTATTTAGCACTAGTTATGGAACTAAATTCACCATCAAGTTTGAATCAACAGAAAAGGACCATATAGAGGCCTATGTGCCAAGTTTTTTCAATACCAACTATGTTGTTTATTATCATGATGAACATGTTGCTACCCAAGAGTCAAATACCTAAACTGAGAGTACCCCAAATATCCTTTTGAATGACTAGGTGGTAGAAAATGTTGAGGATCCAAGTATGAAAATTGAAGAGGTAGGATTAGGTTTATACATGATGCATGAGCTAGATTTTGTTATTCAAAACCTTGAAAAAAAGGTTGATCAACAACTTGAATAGTAGTAGAATGAGGTGTGGAAAATGTTTTTTGATGGTTCTAGAAGTAAGAATAGAATTGGTGGGGGTGCTATGCTTGTATGCCCACAAGGTGAAAAGTATTATTCAACTTTTTGTTTTTCATTTTCCTGCACTAATAATACAACTGAATATGAAGGTTTGATTCAGGGCTTGGAATGGGCAAGGAAAAGGAAGATTAGCTACCTACAGGTATTTGGGGATAGTGAGTTGATTTTCAATCAATTAAGAGGTTTGTATATGACTATAAATGATTTTCTTAGAAGCATAGGGTATGAGACATGATATAAGAGTTTGATGCCTTCAATTTGATTTTTTTACCTAGGAATAAAAATAAACATGTTGATAGACTAGCTGCTATAGGTGCTTAGTTTGACATTCCTAATGATATTAAGAAAGATAAGGTGCAATATTATGTTAAAGTTGTTGTAAGGTCATCTATTCCTTACAATAATATTCATTGGAAATTTTTCAAGAGTGATGAGAAGGTACTTAGTTTTCTACTTGAAGAAGATAATTTTTTAGTAGTAAATCAAGAGAAGCTCAAGCAATAGTATGATGATTAGATCATACAGTTAAGGAAAAAATAATTACCCAAGAGATTGGTCACCTTGGAATCCATTTTTAGCATTGATGATCAGCTTAAGAAATGAAAAATCAACATGCAAATCAAAGAGGAGAATTATGAAGAGCTTGAAATCTTTAAAGGTAAGCTCCTGAAAGTTGGTAATATATGTTCCCAAGAGGATAGACAAGCCTTTATTACAGTTTGTCAAGAATTTCATAATGTCTTTGCATGGGAGTATTCTAATTTAAAAGGTTTTGATCCTGAAATTTCCCAACATACCATAGAGCTTGAGCCAATGCAAATCTAGTTAGGCAAAAATGGAGGCCTTTAAATCCCAAACTTGAGCCTCTTATGATAAAAGAATTGACTAAGCTGATTAAGGGAATCATCATTTTCCCAATCAAGCATACATCATGGGTCTCTAACCTTGTCTTGGTTAGAAAGAAAAATGGAGAGATTAGGATCTATGTAGATTTTTGAGACCTCAATAGAGCCTTATTAAAAGATCACTACCCATAGCCCTCTATGGAACAAATCCTTCAGGTAGTTGATGGTTCAGAGAGATTTTCTTTGCTTGATGGTTATTCTAGTTATAACCAAGTATTAGTAAAGGAAGAGGATCAACACAAAACAATATTTACCAAAAAATGGGGGACAATGGCCCATAAAAGAATGCCATTTGGCATGTTCAATGCTGGTACTACCTTTCAGAGGGCAATGGACATGACATTTCAAGGTTTGATTTATAAACTAATTCTCATTTAGCTTGATGATATAATAATGTTTTCTAAGAATGCAGTTGAGCATCTTTCCCATTTGAAACAAGTTTTTGAGAGATGTAGGGAATATGGCATATCCATCAACCCCAAAAAATGTATCTTTTTTTGTCCATGAAGGAAAGTTTCTTCAACATGTAGTGTGAAAATAGGGGATTACCATTGATCTAGAGAGAGTAAGTGCTATCTTAGCCTTTCCTTTACCTAGCCATAAGAAGGGGCTACAAATATTCCTTGGTAGAATTAATTTTTTGAGAAAATTTATACCAGATGTAGCAAATATTTTGAAACCACTAACTACTATGTTGAAAAAGAATGCATGTTTTAGCTCGACTAGAGAGGGAAAACACAATTTTGATGCAATCAAGGAGGCATTAACAATAGCTCCCACTTTAGTAAATCCTAACTTTACAACAAATTTTATTCTTTATGCTTTTGGTAGCATAGACACCATTTTTGCAATGTTGGTACAATAGAATGATGACAATTTGAAACAATCTATTTCTTTTTTTAGTCAAGGTTTAGAACCCTATCAACAAAGATATACTTTTGTGGAGAAACATGTACTTGTTGTTATTAAAAGTTTGAATAAGTTTAGGTATTTGATTTCTAATAACACAATAAATCTAATTGTTTCTCATCCTAGTGTCAAGAATTTTCTTCTGAGCAGATATCTAAATGAGAAGAGAGTAGGTTCCAAGGATCACAAAATTCATGGAGTATGACATTGACATCAAGATCACAAATCTGGTTAGGGGTAAAGGGCTATGTGAAAGAAAAAAGAAGGTACTTTATGTTACAATCAATTTGTTATGTTCTTGTTAATGGTATACTATTTACGAAGGATAATAATAGAGTATTACTAAGGTGCATTGATACTGATCAGATTGATAAAATGCTTCATGAGTTCCATGATGGAACAACTGGTGAAATTTTTTCTCCAACAACAACAACTTGGAAGATAATGAGGGGTTACTTCTATCCAAGCCTTTTCAAAGATTCCCATGCTTAGGAAATAAAATTTGTTAAGTGTGCCATGTTTGTAGGCAAAGAGAGGTTGCCAACTTTTCCTTTGTATCCTATACAAGTCGAAAAACCTTTTATGAGGTGGGGAATTTATTTTATAGGACCTATTAACCCACCTTCTAGTGCAAGTCATAGATGGGTCCTCATTGCAACTGACTATTACTAGATGGATTGAGGTTGTGGCTTTAAAAGAAGCCAATGAAAGTGTTGTTTTGAATTTTTATGATGATTTGATAACTAGATTTGGTGTACCTAAGTCAATTATTTTTTATAATGCCTTATCTTTTGTTAGAATGAGGGTGAGTGATTGGGCTATCAGAAATGGTATTCACTTGAATACATCATCAAACTATTACCCTCAAGGTAATGGTTTGGAAGAATCAACCAACAAGAACCTGATAAACATTATCAAGAGAATAATGGAGGATAACCAAAGAACTTGGCACACCAAGTTTAAATCTTCCTTGTGGGATGATAGAATAACTCCAAAGAGGTCCATTGGAAACTCCCCTTATATGCTAGTATATGGGAAAGAGGCAAGGCTTCCCCTGTCTATTGAGCTTTCAACTCTGGATATTGTTATCCAACTACTTAAAATGTTTGAAGAGGAAGATCCAATGGGAGTTAGGTATGCACAACTTATGGAGCTGGAAGAAATAATAGATAAACCCATGAAAACAATAGATTTTCATCAACTCTAAGTAAAGAGATTTTTTGACAAAAGAGTAACACCAAGGGTGTTTAAAGAAGGAGACATTGTGCTTAAATGGGATGAGCTAAAGAGAAAGCCTAAAAATCACATGAAATTTGACAGTATGTGGAGTGGCTCATTCATCATTGTAGAGTGCAAAGAGCACAATACTTTATAGCTATCAAAAATGGATTGTGAGTTACTGCTTATCCCAAATAATGGGATACACCTCAAAATCTATATTTGAGTTATGATTTCCTTGGTACTTCTTAGTTAGGATTTTTGATTCATTAAGTGTTGTTGCAAATTAGTTCTAGTTGCATTTTCATTTCCGCTAAGTGATGTTTTATACAATTATTTCGTTTGGCCTAAGTTTTGGTAGATGGAATAAGTTTTCAAGGTGGTTTACACTATTTTATGAGTTACAACAATACAAGTCTTTTCAAGTTTCTATTGACTCTATGCCTAATGGATAGAATTAGGCAACTATTCAACATATTTAGTAGGCAAACATTTAGCAGATGTCACCAAAAATGCTACCTGATTTTGCTTCCAGCTCAATCAGGTAGAGATAAGTTTGTGTTTGAAAATAAAAGATAAAAGGTATACTTTCATTTTGCTAAGTTATTTTTGTATGAATAGAAGTATTATCAAGTGAATTATAGCTCAATATGCAAATAATTACAAGAAGAAAGGAAAATTAATAGATCTTTCTTTAAAAACTATCTTTTATTGATAAATACAAATGTATAATGTCCCAAACAAGTCGTGTGATTAACTCTTTCAATGCAATATAAGAAATAAACTACACATTTGAAGAAGGAAAGTAAAAGAATATGAAGGGAATAGGGATCCATCATTGCTTGAATGATGAATCCCAAGGTTGAGTGGCTACATCCTTGTTTCAGCTCTTGAGTCCTTCAAAAGGTTGCTCTATTGCTCCAAAATTCTTGTAGGAGAGTAGAAAGGTTGTGTTAGAGCTCGGGGTCGATATTCACTTCATATAGATCAATAAATATATAATTTACACTCATAAGGAATTGAAATGATTTTTCCAGTATCAAAGATATCAAAGAAAGAGTAGAGGATTATCATCAATATCCATCATATTCTGAGTTTCACTATTTTTTTCTATCATGTTTGTTCACTGTGTAGGTATATGTTATTAAATTCTCATTGTTTAATTATCTATATTTGATATTGTAACATGTGGAAGGGATCCCACTTGAGGGTTGAGCCCAGCATGTTTCCCTCATGTTATAAAGAACCTGTGATGAGAGTGCAAAAGAATCACATTTACCAAATTGGAGCACATATCTCATCGCCTATGATAGGGACTTTTCCTCACTATCACAAATGAAAAGATATTTTCTAAATTGAATCATAATAAAAGAGGAACAGTCATGAAGTGAAGCTTTCACATGAGTGACAACCATATCAAAAGAGAATTTCAAGAAGCAATGACCATTGCTTGTTTTTAATGATGAATAGAAAGTTGGTTTCACCTTTTGTACGCATGAGAACAGTTATCAATCATTATTCTTGAGTTTTCCCTCATTTTCATGAGTATAAGTGTTGCCAATTTTCCCATTTTTAAAGTCATTAAAAAGATTTTTAGTTGATAGTAGATTGGAACAACAAATAATGGTTGCATCCTAGGGGGATTGTTTTAATAAACCAACATAAGAATATTCTCTATTTTGAAAGAGAGAAAATACAATGAGATGCATGGTAAGTGATTGGGATGATTGAGTCACATGGGATAGAAAGGTCTAGGGACAATATTTGATAGAACTCTAATAAATAAGGTGACCATAAAAGTGAAATAGTCAAGGCTCAAACAACTAAAACAAAAGAAAGATGATGCAAAATAGCCAAAAAAATAGAACCCATTTGTTCTCAAAGGACAAGACGAGAGAAACAATGCCACAACCTAATTTTAAGACCAAAACCCTTGAAATTTTCATACAATGTGAAACCCAGAATGGCAATGGAATGTGAATAAAATTTAAGGCAGAGTATAAACACATGAAGTCAAGCCAAGAGGAAAACAAGTTTCCAAGCATCTCCATTTTCTATAGGATTCAAAAAGGAAGAAATATTAAAGAAAATGTACAAGAAAAACCAAAACATGTTCATTTTTGCATCAATACAACTTGGTTTGCAAGAAAATAGAGGTTCAAGCTTTCCATAAATTTCAAGAAAAAGTACAAAAAAAGACAAGTGTTCCTCATTTTTGCACTCATGGAGCTCAAAACGATCATTGTATTGACAAAAAATGAAAATGAAATGCAAAGATTTCACTAAAAAAGGCTTACCTGAGCTCAGTTTTTCCATTTTTTCTTGGTGTTATGTGAATAAAATACCTTTTTTAGTTCCAAAATCCACCATCAAAACCTCAACAAAGCTCCAAAATAAGTTACCCTATGTTGGCGGTGGAAACCTGGAGATAATGCAATGTAAAAATGAATTGCAAAGTGAATGTTTTACTTGTTTTGTTTTGAGGGTTTTCCCAAGCCCTAAGTATTTCGACATATCAAAAGGAATTTTTTCCTTGTTTTTAAAACTTTTCAACATATATTTTATTTTCTCTTGTGTTATGCCTATATTCATAGCAATTAGGGTATTTCCAAGCTTAAAGGTTTGTATTTGCACTTGTTTTTCAAGACATAGGCCAAGTCATGGCCTTTTACTTTGCATTTTGTTTTGAAATGTAAAACATTAAGCTAAGTTGTGCAATTATAAACCACCTAGTTAATATTATTTAAATATAGAATGAAGTGTATTTGTGTCATGTAAATGCATAAAGGGGATATAGTTGAAATTAATGTTTATGTAAGGATAGAGGGGGAAGTTGAAAGAAGTCAACCAACATTTGGAGGGAATATAGGGTTGTTTTGACTTGGTTTGGAGTGGTTTTGGGAGATTTTATGGTGGGTAAGGTCATGTTTGACCTTTTCTTCACTTTGGACTCATTTTGGAGGGAGTTTGGGAGTTACTTTCTAGGCCTTTTGGTTATGCATGACCAAAGGGTTTTGGGTTCCTATTTTGGTGGAATCTCTTAGGGAAGCATACAATAACTTCATTATTCTTTTGTGAAGTTAGTTATGATTATCATCTTTTGTCTACTTTGTGACTTTTGGAGTCCTCTACAAGAAAAATTTGCATTTTTTAATTCTTTGAACATGTATAATAGTTCATACCTTGAAGATCAATAGAGATAAGTAGTTTGACCTTATCAATTTCTTGTTTTATTGTATGCATTTGGATGATTTGATGCAATGACTTGTGAAAATTTCTCATTTCTGGTTTTGGTGTCTCATTAGTGACATCTTTGAACATAAAGTATATGTAGTTGTAGGTTGTAAGTTTTGTTGTGTTGCAGGTGATTCAAGTTGTGAAAGTTTCTTTCCTTCTAGTATTGTGCGTTGTAGCCTCCTTACAAGGTATTGATGCAAAGTCATATCAAAATGGAGCTATGTATATCAAACTTGTAGCTGATTAAGTATGCATACGAGCTATTTGCAAGTTATAGTTAATGTTTAGGTGCATCACCTTAAGTTTTACAATTTTTAGTTTATGTTCCCCTCTTACCCTTTCCCATGCAAACCATTAGAATAGTTTTAGGTGAGTACCTTAAGAGCCAAATTTATCTGGAGGTTCTTTTCTACTTTAGGTGACCCACAGCCTTAGAAAAGTCCCCATGTTTCTCCAATATGCTAGGTTTTGCAACTTAGCAAGGGTGCACTATTAGGAGGCAACAAGAATCTTATTAGGCTCCCATACCATATCAAATCTATACTCCTAAAATATTCAATAAGGAACCACACACATTTTGGTTTCGAGCTTCATAAGCCTTGACAAGCTATGTTATGCTAAGCACCTATGAACATGGGCAAGGATTGGCTAGAAAGAAAGGTTTGTTATGGTTGGTGGACTTGAATTTAGGGGTTCAAACTTCACAAGGTCAAAAAGTTGTATTATGCTAAATACTTATGAAAAAAAATGCACATGAAGGTTTTGTTCAATGGGATCTTTCTTAGTTCATGTAAGGTTTTCTTCTTAGGGATCATCATGCCTAATGTTGCCAAGAGAGGACAAGTCTAGAAAAAAATATTCACTATCTTTGGGAATGTAGTGCATCACATCACTACTAAGAGGAAATTCATATGCTAAGAAATATCACACTGTCAAAGGAAATTGAACCTAATGACACCACCAAGAAAAGGAAACACCGTAAGAATAAAGAAAATCACATAGTAGAACATGAGTCTCAATTTATGCCCTTTAAAGTAATTGCTAACACCATTGTTGTGAGAAATTTTCTTTAAAGTAGTTTATATTCAATGCTAAACATAAGGAGAACATGGGATCTTATTCAAAAATCCCTATGCCAATTCATATGTTCTCAAATGAAACTACATCATTAAAAGGAGGGAGGGATTCTTTTGAAAAACACATAAGGGATCTAAAAATTCAAGGTCAATATATCCTTTCTACAATATAGTTATAGAGCTCAGAAACATCATCATTCCCCAGATACTTGCAAAACATGAAGAATGTCACATAAAGAGAGAAAACAAAGAAAAAAATTTCAGGTCAACATGGAAGAGACCCAAATTTGTTGACACCTTGCATCATCCAAAAAAGGAAAACACAAGACCAAAGAAATGATAAATTTTTACAACATATAGAAGAATGCAAATACAAATAAAGGAATCCACATGAAGAGAGAGATACATCAAACAAAATACTGTGGGGGATCACATTACACACATGCAATCACATAAAAATATTGTTTAGTATATATGAAAGGTGGTAACTAGCCAAAGGGACAACATCAAGTTTTGAAATGGGACAAGCACCAAGTTCAACACTCTTCTTAGGAGAATCATCTTTTAATCTCATAGAAGAGGAAAACATTTGATTTAGTTCATTATGCACTTCCTCATCAATCTTAGCAATATTAATGTCATCATCCAGATTAATCACAATGGGAGGTCTAATGACAATATCCATAGAATTTTGTTCATGCTTATGTTGTGGCGAGGGTGAACAAACATCATTCCTTATGGGAGAAAAGTTTGGATTTTTATTTTCTATGTTGTTATTTTCTTATTTTTCTTATAACATATGAGCAATGGCATGATGTCTACACCTACACTCTCTAGAATTTTGATTTATTTTCATGTAGTTTTCAAGTTGTGTGTGTGTAGGAGCGGGTTTATCAACCATGGGATTCATTTATTCCCTTAAGAGAGGAAAAAATGGAACCATGGGAGGATTTCATCAATCACTTTCTCTTTAGCTTTGTAAACTTGTTTGAATTTAGGAGGCATAGCAAGATTAGTTTTGTTATCTCATGGGCTCTTAAATGAAATAGGTAGAGTATTTATCATAGGCTACTCTTGGTTACTTGGAAGTAATTTTGCTTCAATCATGGTTTCATCTAGGATAGGTGGCTCCATTCTAGGTTGAGGCATATTGCTAAGGGATAATTATGCTATGCACTTTGCCTTAAAATTTTGATAGGATTTGAAAAAGAAGTCTTCATAGGGTCTAATAGGTGCAATAGGCTTAGGCCAAAAGAAATCCAATGATATGTTCCCACAAGAAGACACAAGATAGAAGCCACTATGATTCACAGTAAATATATCATTTCCAAATGGAAAATTTAAACATTTATGTACAATTGATGGGATGGAATTCATCGAGCAAAGCCATGGATAGCCTAACTTCACACAAAATTGGTATGATGATGGGATGATGGGGAATGAGACATTAAATGTTTTTGGTCCAACCTTTAGAGGGAGATTTATTGAGCCAATCGTAGGGAAAGAAAAATAATTATGAATTTTAATCCATGCTTTTAGTTTGTCATATGTATCTTGATAGAGCTCATGCATAAATATAAATTCTTCAGTGATCACATTCTCTACACAGACATGATCAATTAATATCCCATTAGTAGGATTTTCGTTGATTCTTCCAACAATGTAATGAGGACCATTGAGTACATGTTTAAGTATGTCTTTTTGTGAGAAAGGAATATCAAGCGGCTTCTTAGTTAGGCTCGTATGAGGTTTAGCATCAATAAATTTGATCGAGGTATGCATAGTATTATTCTCTTGGAAGTTATTATTAAGGATGTAAGTGAGGCCACAAAAAAATTGTATTCCTTTTTCACTCTTAAGCAACTTGCTTATGTTAGCTAGCATAGGAACTACATTAAGACTCACAAGATTTTGTAATTGTTCTATTTCATCATCTAACCATCTTATATTTTCTTGCAAGATATGATCAACATTATGCACATTGTTTGTAGGAAGTGAATCCATTGGAAATGAGGTATGATGACTATGATCCATAGAGGATGAATTATCAACACTATTAGTAAAAGAGTTGTAGAACCAAAGATCCACAATGAAAGATGTATCACGAGATGACATGAGTCTCAAAATACATCTCACAAAAGTATTGTGAATAGGACACCAAGTTGTAAGGCCCATACAAGATTCACAAAATCAATACACACCTAAAATGTAAAGAAGGTGAAATGTAATGAAGGGACCTAGAATGCAATATGTAAATGCAATTTTTAGATTCTAAACAAGGTAATTTTCTGATTACACAATGCAAAAACCAGAAAATGATGTCTTGTAAATGCAATTTTGAAATCACACAATGCACTTAATTTATCAAATTAAGCTAAATATGATCAATTTCAACTAACAAAAAACTGTAAACTAAAATAAAAAACTAAAAACAACAAAATGAAATGCAGAAATAGATGTTTTAGTGCCCAAAAAATTAGGAAATGACCTTGATCAGGGACTCATTTTCCCTAGGGTGAATGGGTTCTAGGTTAGGGTTTTTTAAAATGCTTTAACAAATTTCAGAGATGATTTTAGTGGTTTCTAGATTCATATTAGAAACAACAAGTTACAATATGATTTTTCTATGAATTTAATGTTGAATGAAAGTGAAAAATATGATAAAATGACAAACTAGGAGACCTAATTTGATGTGCAATTTTGTTTCAATTTTAAAATGAAAATGAATGATGATGCAATACTATGCAAAATGACTGATTTCTTTTTGTATTTTTTCAGATTTAAAGAATGCAAAGATGCAATCCTAAAAACCTTAAATGAATTACCAAGTTAAATGCAAGCTAGACACCATAAATGAGACTTAATTCAATGCAATGAAATTCAAATGAATGCAAGATCTAAATCTTGGGTGCAAATGGACTCTAAAATCATAAAATTACAATGATCAAACTTAGGTTCACCACAATGAAACATGGGTGGAAAATAGGTTTGGAGTTGAATGAAAGCAAAAGGGGGCTCACCAAAATGATAGAAAATATACCTATTCTTCACTATTTCATTTAGGAAATGAGATCCAAACAATGAAATTGCTATCAATCAAAAGTTAAGTCAAATAAAGGTGTGAATCTGTAAATTTCCCTTTTATGCAAGGATGTGGGTCCTGATTAAACAACACATTGGGGAGAAAGATTAAAAATGGAAAATCAAATTGAAAATGAAAGATATAAAGTGTATTTAATAGATTAACCTCAATTCTAATGGAACCATAAACTAAATTATAGATCTAAGAATGGGAAAATGATTTGTACCTGTCACTAAAAGTTCTTTTTCAAAGCTTATTGAGGACTCATTTGCCCTATGGCGAATGGGTCCTAGCTAGGGCTCCTAAAAAATGGTTTTTGGGTTCTCTTCTACTATGTTTTCACTCCCATATTCTTGAATATCACCATTGGAATACTAAAAATAAATCCCGCAGTTTATTTTCCATGAAATTGCAAGAATGGTGACAACAAATGTAACTTTGACAATTTGCAATTTTTCTCTCCAAGAGATCTTCCACCTAAAATCTACAAGCACACATCAAGAGGGAAAAAATATTGTTTTGTTAAGTGAATGGGGGTTTTCTTGGTCAAACCCCATTTTGGTAATTAAACCTTGTAATAAAATGAAATAGCATGAAGGAATGATGAATGAACAATCCTATTTCATAACTTACCAAACCCTTATTTCAACCTTGGAAGATGGATTTGGAACTTGCATAAAATGGCTTCAATGGATGTGGATCTTGATCATGAAATTTGACTTGAAATAATGCCTTTGAATGCTTGCATGAATCTTGAACACTACATCAACATATTAGCTCAAATAACATGCATGATTCAAGAAGACTTTGGCCTGATAATGTGATCTTGAATACTACAATAATCTTCAATAAATTTGCTCTTGAATGCCTTGAAAATGCTCTTGAAATTCTCTTGATCACACTTTAGGAATTCTCTCATCAAATATCTAGATTGAAAATCTTAGACTACTTAGTAAAATGGCCTCTTATTTATACATATGTTAACATTAATTCCTGAAATTCAAATAATACAAGCTGACATGTGAATGCACATTGAAATCATTGAAATATTGCCAAAAAAATATTTAAAATTTAGGTCTTAGGCCTCAGTGAGGACCCATTTTCCCTTGGGTGAAGACGTTCTATGTCACTTACCTAGGACACACATTCTCCAATGTTAAGCATTATGTTATGGCATTGACGAATGTCGAGTTTGACCCTTCAAAAAATACATTTAATTATGCTTGGATTTGAAATAAAGGGGACAATTAAGACAAATTAACCTCAATTAATTAATAAAACACTAGATAAGTGTGAAAGTGTAAAGGTACACCTTACAACACCATAAATAGTATACATAGTTAAGTCCATTTTAATTAATAAGGCTCTAAACTTAATGTGAATATGTAAAACATATTAGAACACTAAATTAAGGAATCATTTAGCTTATTTTAATATTAACATTAATTCCCAAATTTAGTGTGAAAAAGGAATACTTTTTCCTACACTACACCTTTCATTTATCAATTATCATTATCTATCTATCAAGGTTTAATTACCAAACATGTGGTTTGACTAAAGAAAACCCCCACTCACAATAAACAAATCTTCTTCTTTGTATGTGTATATTTATAGGTGAAAGGACCTAAAAAGATATCGAGGAGTAAACTTGCAATATTTTCAAAGTTGTCACCTTTGTTGACAAGTCTCAAAAACTCAATTACAAATTTTATTTCTAATTTTCTAATAGTGGGACCTATACAAAAAAGAAGCTTGAATCTAGTACCTAATGACTACCAAGAAAATTTTTAGAATCCTTGTGCAGGATGCATTCATCCTAGGGTAAACCTCTCCTACTATAGTGCTTAGAATCAACTTTTTATTCCTATTACATGTGTTTAGACCCTTCTCAGATCTACTTGCAACCTATAGATTTCATTTCTATAGCTTCAAGAAATTGCATTTCATTATCTAGGTCTTATCATTTCATTAGTTTAGTTGCATAAAATAATTTCCAATTAAATATAAATCTATCTATTTGCTCAAGGAATCTAAGAAATCCAAATCTAATTGGCTCAACGTAGGGTTGAAAGTCAATTTTAACCTCTTATGATTTCTCTTTCCTAATAAAATTTGAGAAGAGGGGACACCCTTTTGTTCCTATGTTTTTCGTACGAAGTACCTAGGATACACCCACTCTTTTCACCATTTCATTTTGGTGAACCCAACGTTGTGCATCTTTTCTGATTGAGAGATAATTGAAACCCTAGATCTAAGTTTTGTATTATCTAAATTTTTCATAATTTAGTTTTGCATTGCATTTAGGGTCACAATTTGCATCATTACATCATTTAAAAACATTAAAAAATATTAAAATATTGCATACATTTTACATATTAGATTGCATGAAAGTGTGTTTTAGATCATATTTTGATATAAATTTCATCAAAAATTGCATTCAAAAAAGTTATCATTTTGTTCATACATTGTCATAGAATGGCATTTACATTTCATATCATTTTTTGGAAATACTATCACTAAAGTATCTATTTGTAACTAGGAACAAAGACCTTAAATATTATATAAAATATTTAGAATTTAAATTTGCATACCCCTATCCAAGGACTCATTCACCCTAGGGCGAACCTGCCCTTGTATAATATTTTTTCTATTTTTTTGCACATCCATTTGTCTTTGTCTACTTTACTTTGTTGTACCATCAGATCTCAGTTTTAGTTTCAAAAATTGTTCTTTTTTGTAGTTGTGTCCATCTATCACAATTAGTGAAAAAGTGCATTGTTTGAAATCAAAATTTCATTCAAAAGTGATTAGTTTTTAGATTTTTGCATATAAAATTAGTAAATTATCATTTCTAGATCTGAAAATTACATTAAAATTTCATTGTCACATCTATTTACACTTGGATTAGACATTTAAACCTTTTTCAAATTTATGGATACATGTGTTTTGGTCATATGTGGATGTCTTTAAAATCTATGGTTGATATTTCAAGTTGTATGTTTTGGTCAAATGTAGATTTCTTTAAAATTAATTGCCACATCTATTTACACTTTCCTTTTTCTTGATCTGATCTTAGATTCACAACCTCTTGCTTAAGATTTATACATTCTTCAAATTTTCTTGTCACCTTGGCATTTAGACATTCTTCAACTCTTTTTCCTTCTTCAACTTGTACCTTTTGATTGGTAATTGTTTCATTTTCTTGATTCAAAGTTTCTCACTAACCTCCTTATTTATTTTTCCAAATTTTTTTATTTGCTCTCTCATTTTTTTGATGCATTCATCTGCTTCCTTGAAATTTTCTTTCAGATCTTTGTTTTCACCTTTAGTCCTTCCTAGATCTTCAAGAGTTATTTTGAGTTCTCCATTCATGTCAACCATGCGATCTTCTTTTGTAAATCCAACTATAGGAATCTCTTTTGAAGCCTAAGTAGGAAATATTCTAACAACCATGTGTTCAATATCCAAGATCTTCCCAAAGTGGTTAAGCTCCTCCCAAGGAACTAAGCTCTAATGCCAATTATTGAGTAGCTATAATACTGAGATGGGGGGTGAATTGATATTCTCTAAAACCACTTACACATTTAAGCATTCATTCCACATAGCATATTTGATTTATAGTAACAAAAGAAAGCATGGAATCAACCATCAAGATCAAATAACACATGGACACTAGATTGTTTCATGGAAAACCCAAAAAGGGAAAAACCATGGTGAGGGTTAGCTCATAATTTATTTATGGTGATTAAAAGATATTACAAAAATGCTCACTGTAGGTGGACTCAATACCCACAAAAAGAAGAATAGATAGAAGAGAGTGGTGGCACATAGGTAAAGTGAACTATTACAATTACATCAATAATTGAAATGTAGAAAAATGGGTGCTTTCTTTTTCTTCTAAGGTTTTAGACCTAAAAGGAGAAAGACCAATCTTCCATCCTTTCACTCAAGAACAAACTCTTGAGATCTCAATGAAAAGGAGATTTAAATCTAACTAAGGGAATGTTCTAGGGACAAAATGATAGCTAATGAAGGGTTCACCACCAAGTATAAACTTGGAAAAGAAAATGTTAGAAAACACAGTGTGATATGAAAACAAAAGCTAAATGACCTAGAAAATGCCCTAGAAATGTAATGGCATGCACCTAGAAACCTTGAAAGGATTGGAAATAACTCTAAAATTCTAGAAATATTGACTTTTTATGTTATCGGGACTCATTCGTCAACTTTGGTGAATTAGTCCCAAATCCTAATTTTTGCATGGGAGTTTGTTTTGGGAAAAAGGATATCGGGATCTACAAATAGTTCTAACAGGTCATAGCTATAGTGCAACTCATTCGCCACTCTTGGCAATTCAACCCCATTTCACTTTTCTAAAAACTAATGGTTCTAATCTACACTCTAGCACTTGCCCTTTCCTTCCAACTTGAGTTTTAGGTCTGAATCTGTGAAAAAAACCTGCAAAACATATTCAAATGGGTTTGATAATGGGGGGTTTTTCTTGGTCAAACTCCTTGTTTAGTAATTAAACCTAGGTAGAAATGATGAAATGTACATAAAAACCCTTGCCTTAAGTGTGTCTAAGGCTAGGAAATTAGAAAAGATGGTACAATCCTAAATTCTAATGTGCAATAATATGATGAAACAATGTAAATTCAAAGATGAAAACATCACTTGTGATGATCTCCAATCACCCCAAGTGAGCTTTAATGATGCTTGTACCTTCCTTAGGCTGAGTATAGAGTGATAATGAAAAATGGAATCACTTAGGAAACAAGTCTTTAGGACACAGAATCCATCATGATTCTCCATAGGAATCCATGATCAACCCTTGACAATCCTTGACCTTGATTAAAAGTGAGCTTGAAGACCTACAAAAAATGCTTTAATGCTACTCCAAGGCTTCAACTTTGCTTACTTTGGAAATTAGAATGCTCTTCTGAAGACTTTCTTGAAGATTCTTGATGCTTGATGCTTGAAAATACTTGCTCAAAGTGATTAGAGATGATGAAAATGACTTAGAAACTTTCTTTTATAGGAATTGACACCTAATTGACTATTATTTAGATCTCAAAGGCTAAAATTTACCAAAAACATTAATTAAATTGATGAATTCCTGCTCAAATTTGAAAAAGATCTCAAATAGGACTCATTCGCCACACTTGGAAAATGTGTCCCACCTAAGGGGACTCATTTTCCCAAGGTGGTGAATGAGTCCCACCTTAGACTTTTGAGTTGTTTTTTTGGGATTTTTGGGGATTTGAGTTATTTTATATGATTTTTGAGTAAAATGAGCCTCGAGATCCAAATTAATGGGTCCTAGGGGCCTCTAAATGGTGATTTTAAAGGGGGAATTAATGCAAAAGTGCTAAAATAGGTCCAAATTAAGTGTGAAATTGCCTCTTTCTTAGAGATTGTATAACTTTTTACACTACATTTAGCCCCCACTTTAGCGCCCATACGACTCTATGTGCATATGTAAGCTGAAGAAATCCAAGGATGATTTTTTTTTTATAAAAGGATACATATATGGGTTCAATTATGGTATGCGAGAATGAAGCGCCCATTGTAGTCATTTACTAAACCACAATGTTAGGAATCACATCTTGCAACATGAATCCATTAGCTATCCAAAAATCCTCTTACCAAAGATCTAACTAGAAATCACATTCGAGGGTAGATGTATACCCCCCTTTGATTTCACTTGCTTTAATAAGGTGGAATCAAGCTAGCAGTCTGGCCATGTCAAATAAGGTAAGTCATATCATATGGAATTTCCAAGTAACACACCACATAATGATAGATAACTGATGATGTTAGGAGCAGAATCACGATTCCAATGCAACAAATAGCATTGAAAATGGAGTTCTCTAGCACCCATTATGCTTATTTTAGTGAAATACACTTTTTAAACTTCTAATGTAGTAAAAATCCTAATTTTAACTTTTGGGTATGTGCAAGATCATGATGGGCCAAAAAGTGGCAATATGATAGGTATGTGTAGGGAATGTGGATGATGAATTTTTCTTTACCCAAAATCGATGAAATGAAAAGGGTTTTTAAAGTATATTCTCTGCTTTCCACCAATATAAATTATTCTTTACTTTGAATTTAATAAATAATTATTATTAATTTTCTATTTGAATTATGCCTAAAGTCCTAATTAATAGGTTGATTGAAAAAAAAAATAGCTTTCAAATAGTATGACATTTTTTGAATATGAAACATGTGTCACATTCTATGCTTTCAATAATAGATTAGAAAAAGAAAAATTTAAGTTCATGAAGTTTTACCACACTAAGGTGGTTATACATACGAGTTTTAATATTTTTTAAAAGTTGTAATAAAAAACTCATAATTAATTATTTACTTGGAAAAAAATTACAAAAAAATATGCATTAATTGGGACATGAGTCCTCTACTTATATCTAAAATCTTATAAAAAATATTATTATTTTATTGTGGCTAGGGTGGTTAGATAGACATTTACTTCTTATTTTTTCCCTAAAATTTAAGTACTACTACATTGAAATTTCAAATTTTCACCAAATAGATTTAAAAAAAATTAACCTAGTAGTTTAGAAACTAAATTCAATTTGCTACAAATTCTACTCTTACATATTTTTTAAATAATATAGATAACTTATTCAAATTTTTACGTTGAGTTACCTAACTCTAATTTTTCTAAATTTTTTGCCACTTAAGGGCCCATCTTTTCTATGATGATCCTACACATACCCTTTCATTAGAGAAAAAAGTGAAGTAAATTCTAACTTATTTTATCATTTACCTTTTTGTATCTTGAAATTGACTAAAGAAGAGTGAAATATGTTGAGCGGACAATATTACACGCCTACGAGACTAGAGGTACTACAGGTGTAGGTAGCACGGGATGAGCGACATCATGAGGTGAGTTGATTATTTTGCCTATGGTTTGTCCTTATGTAGTAATTTGATGATTTTTATGCATTTATAGGTTAATTTTATGGCCTTGGAAAAATTTTCTGCAAAGTGTCAACTTTTTTTGTGAACTGTCCCTTTGTTTCGCAAAGTGTCCCTTTTGTTTGCAAAGTGTCCCACTTTTTTGCAAAGTCTCTTTTCTTTGTGAAGTGTACTTAAAGGGTCCTAAATTATCTAGGGCCTTTAGGAAAGAACAATAGAAAAAATTAAGTACACCTATATGATTATTGATGTAAAAATTGAAGCAATTTGACTGCTTATAGGACATACATTTTTGCTTTTTCTACTAAGTACCCACCCATTCATGTCAACATCTGGGTGGCTGGTAGATTAGCTTGCTTGAGATATATCCTCCATGCTTCTAGTGGATGACATAGAGCTACTTTATACTATTGGAATATATTGGGCATAGCTTATGACTCCCATGAGGTACCATGATTCGATGTTGGTGGTGCTAGTAGAGAGTTGGGATGCCTATACATGCACATTTCACCTTGTGCCATAGAAAAAAGCACCCTTTGCTTGACATGGGAATAATTCATGATCAATCGACTTAATGAGGCCTTGATTTAGGTGTTGTGAGGCATTTTATGCATCCACACTAGGTCTTGGACCCTTGCAAATTGAATAACATGCTTTTAACGATGTCTTGTAAAGGTGTTGTAAAGTTTTGTAAAGGACTTTCACACTTTTATAGATATAATTAACCTATTTCTCCCTAACTCAACATTATAAAATGTGTTTAATAATATTATTATATCAATATATAATGTTTTTTAAATAAACTTAATGATAAAGTAATGTTGTAATGTGCTCCGCACATTCACATTGGTTCTTGTGCCTTCCTAGGCTGTGGACCTCATTTTAGTGTCGTGAAGTGTATTTAATCACACTTTCATATTTAATTTTGTGTCCCAAGGCCTATTTTACATTCACATCATCACTAATAGGCCCCTATTAACCCATATTGTGCATCTTGAGGCATAATTTGATCAAATAACTGATATTGTCATCTTATAAGCCTAATTTTCTTACTTCTCAGCATTCCAGCTAGCAAAAATGGCCCCTGTTGGACCCATTCACCATTATTAGTGAATTAGTCCCATCTTGGTGGAATCCATTCACCATTAGTGGAAAATGAGTCCCATTTGAGCCATTTTCAAAGTTTTGAGTGGGAAAAATTAGGTTTTAAGTAATTTTTTCTCCATTTTGGCCTTAGGGATCCAATTAAAGGGAAAACAAGGTGAATTGGCTATAAAAATCCTCTTTTAACTCATTTTCACATCCATTAAATTAATTCACATTTTCATCCATCAATCTTCCATCTCAATTCAAGCAATTTAGGGTTTTGTCATTGCAAGTCACTAAGAAAGCTTCTAAGGACATTGAAGGGAAGATTTTGCATGTTATGCTACAAAATTTCAAGATCAACGTCATGGAAATGTAATCTATTCCGTTATTTCATGTCTCATTACTTTCTTTCATCATTTTGACTTAATTACCTAAATGGGGTTTGACCAAGGCAAGCCCCCTATCCTAACATTCACCTTTTATCTGTCTTGTCTTGTATGTATGCAAATTTAGGTCTCTTGGAAGCTTGGAAATCATTCAAGGTCAAGTTTCATGGTTTCTCAAGTCTTCTTCTCATTCAACAAGTCAAAATATCAACAAAATATCATCTTTAGACCTGTAAATTAGAGTTTCAAAAGCTAACATTTGTAGGGCAGATCAGAAGCTTTGGAATCCACCTTTGAAAATATAGAAATTCAAAAGTGCACTCATTCACCATGAGTGGTGAATGAGTCCCACTCCAGGGTCAATTTTGAGTTTTCTACATTTTTTAGTACCCTTTTGTCAGAAATAAGTTTTGGTACAGTTTGGTAGAACTAGGACTGATTCATCCAGAATGGAAAATGAGTCCCACCAGGCCTAAATTTCAGCATCAACAACATTTAAAAATAAATTTCTAGTCTCCTTGGTTCCACATGCAAACTTCAAGTTTCGCCCATTTGTGTTTAGCTTTGCATTCATTTCTAGTTCATTGTTGCATTACACAATGTGTTTTCAAACAAGTTGTTTTCCTTCAGTTTCTATTCATTATTCAATCAATCTTGTTATTTTCTTTCATTCAAACATTTTATCTAGGTATATTTCATTCTTATTCCATCCATATTGCATTGAACTTGAATATACCAATAGCATTTTTGGCCCACCTTTCTCCTTCTAGGTGAAAAACCCTAGAAGTAATAGAAATCAAGTGGGTGCCAAAAATCTATGCTACATTTTGGTGAACCTACTTTTTGAATACTTCTCTTTTCTGATTTGGAGTCCATCATCATAGATATAGCTTGCATTATGATTTGCATGATTCATTTGCATGCTAGGTGTTAAATTTTGTATTCATAAAAAAGTGCATTTACATTGCATTTTTGGAATCTAAATTCATTTAATTTTTTTGAAATTCTACATTTTTCATTTAACACTTCATCATAGCACTCAAAACATATCAAAATCCCTCAATTTTTTTTGAAAATTCTAAAAAAATTCCATACTAGGACTCATTCGCCACCCTGGGCAAATTAGTCCCTTCTGACCCCTGAAACTATTTTTTATAGAGCTGAAAACTCTATTTTTAGGCTTCTATTTGGTTCCCTTTCATACTTGTATTAGTTTTTTTCATTTCTATATCATCCATTTCATTAAATCTAGCCTAAATTAGCTTATTTCATTCATTATTTAGTTTCAAATTTTTGCATTAGAAAAAGTGCATTTAGCTTGCATTTTTGCATAAAATTTCTTTAATTTCTTTTGAAATTATTCATCTCCATCTTATGTCCACATCTTACAACATTAAACACATCAAAAACACTTCAAAATTTATTTATTTTTGTAAAAACTAGTACTAGGACTCATTCGCCATACTGGGCGAATTGATCCCTGACCAAATTTTTGATTGTCTATTCTTGCATTAGAAACCTCATTTCTATGCTTTCTAAGCCTCCTAGTATCACATAGTATAATTCTAGAAAGTTTTTGGAACATTTTTTTTATGCATTTAGCTCAAAAACATAATTTTAGATTACTCATTCTTTAAACCACTTAATTTGCAAACACCATTAGATTAGAAAATGCTTCCATTTCTAAACTTTTGCATCACATTGATAAAAGTACTTTTCACTTTTACATATACAATGTTTCTATTCATTAAACTTTTCATTAGTTTTTTAAAATTTCTTTTCATTCTTGCTTGTACATTGTTTTCATTCTTCAAATATTGCATACATTGGATAAGAGTGTTTTGTATCTTTGCATATACATTGTTCATATTGTTGAAACATTGCATGAAATGGTTACATGTGCTTTTCATTGTTATTCAAAAAATGCTAGTAGCTTACATATGTAGACATGTTAGAAAAGTTTTAATATCCCCTCCCTATGAGAATTTTTTTGTGAAAGAGACTAAAACTTGGGCCATTCCTAATGATCATACTTGTTTTCTCATAATATCTCTCCTCATGTTGAAGATATTTTAGTAGAAGAATAAATTAATGAGAGTTTTGAGAATCCTAGTTGTTTCTCTCCTTTTACTTCTCTTAGTGGACAACACATTCACAACCAACTTAGCAAAACCTTAGATGATCATGACAAAAACATTTTTTTTTCCTCTAGTATCTCTCCTTGTTGTGAACTAGATACTTTTATGTTAGACAACACAATCGATGAAGGTCAAGAATATCTTAGTTGTCCTCCTTCACCTAGGGAATCCCTTCTTGAAAAACAATATTCAACCATTGACCACTCACCTACTTGTGATGAAGTCCTTTTAGAAGAACCAATATGTGAATGTCACAAACATTTGGATTTTCTTTCTCCTACAAACTCTCCTTCTAGTGAGAATATCATGGTGCAGAAACATATGAACACTAACACATATCCTTCAACCATTAAACCTTCCCTAGATGAGGATACTCAAGTGGCATTAGAATCCCCTTCACCAACGTATCATTCCAATAAAGACAAAAATTTTGAGGTTGTGATGACACAAGTGGGATCTCCTTTAATTAGTGAGATTCCTACGTCACCTTCCATTAGTGAAAAAAAAAAACAAATCAAAGTTGACTTGAAATCAATGATGCAATCTACTCATAACAATATTTTGCAGCTGCTAAGTTGTAACTTAGTAACTCAAACATCTAGGGGACTACATGACACTTATACACCATTACCTTTACCTCAAAAATTTTTGAGTGTTGAAGATCTTAAAAAGACTCCTACTAATATATCTATATGGGAGCTCATTCAACTTTCACCAACAATCAAACTTCTCTTCCATGAAATGTTGGAAATAAAGAAGGAAGATATCCAATTTTCATAAAACAAAATCATGTAACATCCTCCCCTTGTCCCATACAAACCACCTTGTCAAAAATCACATTCCCTAAACATGAATTACCCCCACTTGAGATTCAACACAAAAATGATCCCTTGATGATAAAGGTGATCATTAATGAAACTATAGTTAGGCACACTCTCATTGATAATGGATCATAAATTAATGCTTGTACATAGCATGGACCTCATACACAAAATTGGCATGGAAAAAAGGCTCATTCAACTTAATGATGTTCATATTCATGGCTTTGACAATGTTCATAGGCAACCACTTGGGATGATCATATTATCTATTGTGGTCGGACCTGTAGTGTTGCCTAAATCTATTCATATAATGCAAGGACCCCTTCCATACAATCTTATCCTAGGGATACCATGTATTCATGCTATGAAAGGAGTCCCATCTACCCTTCATCGTATCATGAAATTTGAATACAAAAACAAGATATATATGATTGATGCCAATTAGTGAAGCTATGTGTCAATTGATCACAACACTTCCAACTCCCCTAATCCTTTCATTCCCCAATAAAAACTTTAAACTATACACATTGATGCTAATTATTCACCCACAACAAAAGTATTTCATGATAATGGGGAGTCATTAGATTCTATACTTCCTTTCCATAACATTTCCAAAGTCTCACACTCATTGTCCAAAGAGTCATATACAAACGATTCATTCTCAGACACACGCCCTAGTAGTGATTGGAGTTTCACACCTACCTTTAAGGGAGGGAGTGCAATAGCCCACTCTCAACCTAAATAACTTTGTGTCCCATTGTCCCAACTTAGTTCTGCCAACTCACTTCATGGTGGTGTTGGGGGAAATATTACTCTCATCACTCATGAAGAAATGACGCATAACCTTAAAAAGGATTTGTGTTCTTGTATAGAAACCAATCTTTCTCACAAACACACACCCCCCTCATCTCACTTGGAAGATTGCTATTGTATTGGTTACAATCTTCCTCCTACACATGGATGCAATACACACATGAAAAAATATGACATATCATACTTATCTCCACTTTCATCAAACACTTTTCACATCAATAACATTCAACCTCTCAAGGAGTGTGGTGATCTTCCTTGCATGAGAGCACCCAATTCCTTTACTTGATACTCACTTTCATCCATCACAGGATCACCTTTTTCTTGCACTAAGTGGGGGAAATGGGTTTGATAGCCTTGTCCTCATATGTCACTTGTCGTTGTCTCTTTTGACTAGTCATTAACCTTTCATGAACATATAAGAGCAAGCTTCAGATGTGGATGACATGTCTTAAGATTGACTCACATGTGGCATACTATCCTTTTTATGACATAGCTCATTAGAAACATATGACTTGGCATAGGGCTTTCTGAATAAGCTCTCATGTCTTCTCTCTTCTTCTCCTTTAAAGAAATTGCTCACATACTAGTGTTTGCAACCAATTTAAAGTGGGGGGCATACATTATCATAATTCATTTGTATTCTTGGTTCCTACTGCAGCTTTGTTGTTTATGTGATGTGTTAGTCAATTTTTGGATGACATTGGGTATGATTTCTTTCATAAGTGTGATCTTTCTTAGCATATTACACTCCTCTTGGCAGCCTGATGTGACACACTACATCCCCTAAGTTGTGAATATGCTATTCTTTTATTGGTCCTCTCTTGGAGACATTAGACATAATGTTCCCTAAGTGACTAATCTTGCATGAACTTAATAAGAATCCTTTGAACATCCTTTTACATTTTTGTACCTTTTTCCACCTTGCATAACACAACTTGCATGATTGCGGTATCTTTTATTTTTATTAATGGAATTTTTCCTTGTGGCGCCTTGTTAAAGTTATCAACAGGTATAAATTTAGCATGGTTGAGTAGGAAGCCCACCTAGCAGCATGACTTTTCCCCATAGCCACTTTTCTATTTGTGAGTGCATACCAACTAGCATATGTATCTTACCTTTTTGGGCTTTCTCACCCTGTGAACAACTAGTTCCATGTTCCTAGAGTGAGTAAATTTGGGCTTTCTCACCCTATAGACCATCCTATGTTCTATCACCCCAGAGTGAGTACACATTCTATTTTTTAAACAAACAAGCCTAGATTTAATCAACAACTAGCTAGACAAACAATTGAAGCCTGACCCATCCTTTTCATTTTTATCTTCTCATTCTTGCCATTGTATGATTTTGTATCTTGATGGTTTGACTTAGGATCTTGGATCCAGGGGGCTTGCATAACCTCACTGATCTTTTTCATTTGCATATCTACACTTGGATCTCTCTTGAATGTCTACTTTAGTGTGAGTTTGAAGTAAGTTCATCCTCTCACTAAAGTAGGGGCTAAATGTGCCATAGAAAAAAGTACCCTTTGCTTGACATGGGAATAATTCATGACAAATGGACTTAATGAGGCCTTGATTTAGGTGTTTTGAGGCATTTTATGCATCCACACTAGGTCTTAGAAATTTGCAAATTGAATAACATGCTTTTAATGATGTCTTGCAAAGGTGTTGTAAAGTCTTGTAAAGGAGTTTCATGCTTTTCTATACTTAATTAACCTATTTCTCCCTAACTCAACATTATAAAATTATGTGTTTAATAATATTATTACATCAATCTAGAAGGTTTTTGAAATAAACTTAATGATAAACTAATGTTGTAATGTGCCCCACACATATACATTGGTTCTTGTGCCTTCCTAGGCTATGTGGACCTCATTTTAGTGTTGTAAAGTGTATTTAATCACACTTTCACATTGAATTTTTTGTCCCAAGCCCTATTTGATATTCACATCATCACTAATAGGCCCCTATTAACCCATATTGTGCATCTTGAGGCATAATTTGACCAAATAACTGATATAGTCATCTTATAACCCTAATTTTATTACTTCTCAACATTCCAACTAGAAAAAATGGCTCATGTGGGACCCGTTCGTCATTAGTGGCGAATGAGTCCTATTTGAGCCATTTTCAAGGTTTTGAGTGGAAAAATTTAGGTTTAAAGTTTAATTTTTCTCCATGTCATCCTTAGGGATCCAATTAATGGGAAAATAAGTTGAATTTACTATAAAAACACCTCTCTTAACTCATTTTTACATCCATTAACTTAATTCACATATTCATCGATTAATCTTCCATCTCAAGTCAAGCAACTTAGGGTTTTATCAAATTGCAAGTCATTAAGAAAGCTCCTAAGGAAATTCAAGGGAAGATTTTACATGTATGTTGCAGAATTTCAAGATCAACATCATGGAAAGTTAATAAATTCCATTCTTTCATGTCTTATTACTTTCTTCCATCATTTTGGTTTAATTACCTAAATGGGGTTTGACCAAGGCAAACCCCCATGCCCTAACATTCAAATTTTCTCTCTCTTGTCTTGTGTGTATGTAGATTTAGGTCTCTTGGAATCTTATAAATCATTGAAGATAAATTTTTGAGGTTGTTCAAGTCTTCTTCTCATTCAACAAGAAAAAATATCAACAAAATCTCATTTTCAAACTCGTAAATCATAGTTTCAAAAATAGACACCTATAGGGTATTAAAGTGTTGATTTGATGCTTCAAAATCCACCTTTGAAAATCCATAAATTGAAAAGTGGAATTATTTAGCATTATTGGAAAATGAGTCCCATTGTAGGGTCAATTTTGAGTTTTCTACATTTTTTAGTACCCTTTTTTCAGAAATGGGTTATGATACAGTTTGGTAGAACTGGGACTGATTTGCCCAAAATGGAAAATGAGTCCCACCAAGCCTAAATTTCAGCATCAGTAGCATTTCAAAAGAAATTTTCAGTCTCCTTCGAGGTTCCACATGCACACTTCAAGTTTCATCCATTTCTATTTAGCTTTGCATTCATTTCTAGTTCATTTTTGCATTACACAATGTGTTTTCAAAAAAGTTTTCCTTAGAGTTTCTATTAATTAGTCAATCAATCTTGTTAGTTTCTTGCATTCAAACATTGTATCTAGGCATATTTCATCCTTATTCCATCCATATTGCATTGACTTTGAATGTAACATAAGCATTTTTGGCCTATCTTTCTCCTTCTAGGTGAAAAAACCTAGAAGTGATAGAAAGCAAGTGGGTACCAACAATCTATGCCACACACTTTCATACTAGTGAGATGATGATCACACTATAGTAAATTCACTATATAATTTGAGTTCCTATTTGGGGTGAGTGCATATTCTTTCAAGTGGAGTGGACCTTCTAGGAGATGAAAAATGATATGCAATATTGTCTTTGTAGACCATTACATGATTAGCGGGTGAGGGTACAAATTGATCTCTCTATGCTATTATATTCATGATCCCCATTGGTTAGAAAAATCATGATGTTGATATTTTCATTATTAGTCATCCTATATGGTTGGGTAGCACACTTGGAGGGAGGACTGATACACCTGATACGAGGGATGGCAGAGCATCAAACAATATACACTTGGGGGCGTTGTATCCTAACACACCTGTATTATGATCTTGGATGGTTTGTATTTTGAGAGGAAAAAAATATGGTACACTGTATGCTTCTACAGGTTTTTTTCCTTGAGCATATCACTTGTACCAAACCTATCGACTTCCCATGTCTGATAGCCTTGGGGTATCCTCGGGCCTTCAACTATCCTTTATGATAGTTTTAGCAGTATGGCGATTTACACTTTTGGAGATGATGGTTTTACCAACTGGAGGAGGACATGATCCTTTGAAGACCTTATCAACTTGTGCTTCAGTGGCTAGATCACACTTGACAGATGAGGAAATTATAGCTTGACAAATTGTTGACTAACAAACACAATTATGTAGTACATCATTTCTACTACGACTTGGTCATGTGGTGGTTTGGACAGATGTAGATAACACTTGAGGCACAACCCTTCTTTAGTAGATCAGTGTAGATTGCTTAGAGACTTGGTGATATACTATGGTTCACTACAGATGATGTTGTCTATAGTGACTCTTGGTACTCATATCACAATATTTCTCTGATCTCAAACATAGATGATGTCAGCGCCACATATGACTATGAGGAGTGGTGGAAAGTATCACATCCATCTCCCATGTTTCCTATGGAGGAGCCAATAGGTGATGTGGTACCACTCCCAGATGAGGGAGATGATATAGAGGATAGGGCTGAGGAGACATGCTATAGGGAATCACACATATTTACAAATGTCATAGATGAGGAGTACAATGAGGATGTAGATCCAGACTATGACGACTAGGATGGAGGAGATGAGGAGGATGAGGAGGAGTAGTCCATGAGTGAGGGTGATGAGGAAATAAATGAGGATCTAGCACAGTGCAAGTGGGGAGATACCTCTCCCATTTGTATGACTAGATCATGAGTAGTAGTTGCAACATGCACTAATACCCATAGTCATGGAGAGGATAGCACATCCTCCATGCCCCTGCACACAACAACGCTGATTTTACATAACCTACCAGGGATATAGCTGATCATATTTTATTTATTGTTATATTTCATACTTGTGCTTATACTTTATATATATATCATGATGTGTACTGATATTTTATTGTTTCTATCTTGCAGGATTTTTTGAGAGGCTTTCAAGATCTCTATCAACAAGTGGCTACAAAGATAGTTCCCCCATTAGTCGATGAGGAGGCCACAAACTTAGAATATGTCCCCCATCCATTATGGATCAGGACCTAAAGTCATTAAGGGAATATGTTAGACTATGAGTAGTGTATGAGAGTTTGAGGAGGTGCATCCATTGAGTTGATGCTACCCCTAAGACACAATCATCACAGACCCCAATAGATTTTGAGAGACTGGAGGCAGAGGTATCCAAGCTATAGGTGGAGAGAAATCAGATAGTAGGAGCATTTCAAGCGGCCCTTAGACAAATATGGGGTTTAGATTTTTCTCTTGGTACACTCACTGGATCACAATCATGATTGCACACCATCGTCTCACGACAGACTACCACTAGACAAATGCAACCACTAGGTCCTGAGGGATCTAGTAGTCACAAGCCTCAGTAGTATTGTATATTTGATGACATGCATACAAAACTTTGATATATATATAACACTTTATATTTTCTTATGTATTATTATGTATTTGAATGTTAAATGTCAATGTGATTAATTAAATAATTGTTGTAGATTATTTAATGAATACTTCCATGACTTAACATGCTTTATGTGATTTAACTAAAACTTATTATAGTTTCTCTTAGATGCAACATTGTGATTAAGTATTAAATGCACTTATGATCTAACTAAAGAAAATTGAATGCATATAAGAATCTAATCTAACACAACACACAAGATAAGCTTGAATAGTATGAAAGCTAAAGTAATTATTTAAAGATGAATTAAATAACCACCCTAGTGTTCAAGACAAACAAGTGACTATTTCTGAAGAACAAGGCAATGTGAAAGCTCCATGAATGGAATCTAGTAACTCAAACAATAGTGCTTATCGTTCATACTATTCAAGAGGATTAGGCATAATACCAGTGCAAATGTGTGGTATTAATAGATCTTTGAGAGGTGTGTCATCCATTTCTACTAATGTATATGCACTAGGCCTATAGCTTTTGTTAATTATGTAGGGTCCTAACCAATTAGGACTAAATTTTCCATTTTCAGTCAGGTTGGCATTAACATTTCATTGATTTTCATACAAGACTAAGTCACCTTTACTAAGTATGTGAGGGATGACATGATCACAATAATTGCATTGTAATTGCTTAGCATAAGCTTGTAGGTGCTCAAGAGCATTAATGCAATATTCATCAAGCATCTCAAGCTAGTGTAATCATTGTTTTTTGTAAGGTCATATAATGTTGGGATTTCTAACTACAAGGGCATAATTACCTTGGTAAGATATGCAAAGTTATAAGGAGTTGGTCCAATGGATGTTCTAATACTAGTATGATAAGCCCATAATGCATACATTAGTTGTGTATGTCAACCCTTGTTATGTTTATTTACTATTTTTTGAGGATTTGTTCAGGGGTCTTGTTAGTTGCTTTACCTTATTCATTATATTGCAGGCAGTAAGGTGTTCAAAAGAGATGTTACGTACTAAATGTATCAACGAATTTCTTCACATTGTTGTTCTTGAAATGTGTTCTGTTATCCAAAATTATCACAAAAGGAAGTCTAAATAAAGCAATAAATTGTTCCAATATGAAGCAACATATTACATTAGTAGTTGTGGATCAAAGAGGAATAACTTCTACCCATTTTGTAAAACAATCTATTATTGTGATTATAAATGTATGTCTAGTGGATGAAGTTTTTGAGATTTTTCCAATTAGATCCAATCCCCAAATTGAGAGCAGCCAAATAGTAACTTGGGCATGAAGCTCAGAAGCAGGAGCATGAATCAAATTGATATGTTCTTGACATTTGTGACATCTCTTAACATACACAAAGCAATATTTTTCCATGTCTCCAGTAGTATCCCACACAAATGATTTTTTGCACTAAGGATATCCCTCCAAAATGACCTCCACAAGCACCCGCATGCACCTATTCAAGTGCTATGGGGATTTTGGATCCATTGAGACATCTAAGCAAAATGCCATTAAAGGATCTTCTATATAATACATTGACAAGGATGTTGTACTTGGTTGCTAGTTTTTGTAAGCGATGTTAGGTGTTCTTTATTGTGGGCTCAAGAAAAATACCATCTTTCAAATAATTGAATATTGTATCATACCATTCACACAAGTCTTGCTTGGTTGTTTCGAATACTTCTTCAAGTTTGTCATCGATGGATGGTTTCACGATTGGGTGAATAGTAAATGTAAAATATTCTGAAGGATTTTGAGGTGATAGAAGAGAATTTACACTTGCCATTACATCTGCATGTTGATTATCTTTCTGTGGGATATTGTCAATGGTGAATTATTTGAAACTTTCTAACAATTTCATCATGAGATCCTTATATTTTAATAGCTTGTCATTGTTTTCTTGATATGTCCCATTTATTTGTTTGATTACTAATTGTGAATCACCAAATATCTTAATGTCTTTTGCACCCAAGATTAAAGCAACATGTAACCCAACAATCAATGCTTCATACTCATAATTTTTATTTGTACATTGGAAGTTTAATAGGTATGATAAGGGAATAGGATTTCTTATAGGTGGGATGAGCTCATAACACTAGCATCGAATCCTATTCTACACCTACATACATCAAAGTATAACTCCCATGTATTAGTTTCAATTGTAAACATATTATTGTCAAGGAAAGAGTCATTACTAGGTAATGCCAAAGGTGAAGGAGCATCAACCAATTGGTTAGTCAAGGCTCGACCCTTAATTAATTTTTGTGAAACAAAATTTAGGTCAAACTTAGTCAACAACATCACCCACTCATCTAGATGTCCTAATAAATTTTTTTTATTGAAAAGATGTTTCAGAGGGTCAAATTTTGTCATCACTTGTATTTTGACATTCAATAAATAATGTCACAACTTAATAGTAGCAAATACAAGGGACAAACATTGTCTTTCAATTGTTGTGTATCATTTGTAATAATCTATCATGGTTCAAATGATGTAATAGACCAGATGCTCTTTATCGTTTTTATCTTGTTGAGCCAAAAATCCTTCTAGAGCATGGGATAATGTAGCTATATAAAGTATGAAAGGTTTATTTTGTAAAGCGATTTGTAAAATAGGTGGAGTTGCAAGGTATTCCTTCAAACTCTCGAAAGCTTGTTTACAATTGTCATTCCAATCAAAGTGGACATCCTTTTTAAAGAGATGTGGAAATGGTAACGTTCAATCAAGTAAATATGTGAAAAAATGATGGATGGAATGAATTCTTCCTTGTAATGTGCGTAATGGAGAAATGTTTTTAGGAGGTGGCATGTTGAAAATAGCATCAATCTTCTTTGTATCCACCTCAATGCCTCTTTGAGATATGATAAACCATAGAATTTTTCCACTATTTACACCAAAGACACATTTTTTTGGATTCAATCTCATTTTTTCATCTACTCAAACATTTTTTGAAGGAAATTCACATTGTCTTGTCTAGTTAACAATTTGGCTAGAATTTCATCAACATAATCTTCCAAAATTTTATGTATGTAATCATGAAATATTAGTGTCATAGCTCATTGATATTTTTCACTTGCATTATTTAATCCAAAAGGAATCATAACCCAACAAAATGCTCCATCAATAGTTGTAAATGTTGTTTTATACTAATCTGGAGGGTTGATGAAAATTTGATTGTATTCAAATAATCCATCCATGAATGACAGCAAAGCATGTACAGTGGTCAAATCCACTATCATATCTATTTTAAGAAGGGGAAAGTCATCTTTTAAAGATGCTTTATTCAAATCATGAAAATCTATACACATCTTAATACAATTGTTAGGTTTTTCAACTACAACATTGTTTGAGATCCATGGAGAATAGTATATAGGTCTTATGAAACCAATGTCAAGGAGTTTTTCAAGTTCACCCTTAACAAGAAAAGCTATTTTAGGATTCATCTTTCGTATCTTTTGTCAAACAGGCTTGGAATTTTCAACAAGGATAGTGTTGTGTTACTATCTTTGGATCGATTCTTGGCATGTCTAAATATTTCCAAGCAAAGAGTTTGTGGAAGTCATTGAGAAAGGTTACAATATCCCCTTGTTCTTCATCATCAAGGAATTTCCCTATCTTAATGAATTTATCTTTATCAGTTATATCCATTGGTATATCAATTGTATCCCCTAAAGGAAGTGCATTTGACTTTGGAAATTCAGGATTGTATAGTTATGCACTTATGTGTTTTCATTACTGCCACCTTCTACATATTTTTGCTAGGTATTGATCATAGTGCATGTAATCTTTGTCTTGGGAGGAGTAGATGGTGCATCATAAAATCCTAGAATTTGTTTCATGGCTTCATCATACTCAAATCACTCCCATGATGGTGGTAAATCCATGTCAAGCAATTTAGGATGCTTAAAAGTGAGGTGGAATTTTGGCTTGCACATTATAGTATTGATGTTTAATGATTGTCTCTCCATTTCTTGTGTAATTCTAGGACAATATTCCAAACCAGTCTTTGTCTCTATAGGAACTTGAATGCCTTGTTCTTTCTTTCCACATCCTTTACCACTGTAACCCAGTTGTTTCACAATTTTATAACCTCTCCCATAAATTTTTTCCATCTCTTTAAGTTTTGGTGGTTGTTGGTAGTCTATCTCATAAAATTTTGTTGTATAACTTGTATCCTCTTCAAGAGTAGATGAGTTTTAATGTTTGTGAGTGTTCTTCTAGGTTTTGAGTTGACATGACCATTAGTTGTTTTTGTTTTTTATCTTCTTTTCTTGTGATTATGTATTCTCCCATAAATGAGGGCATGAACTCTAAAAAACCCCAATCATCGTCTAACAATTTTGACAATGTTTCCATTTCTTGCTTGTCTTCTTGTAAAGGTTCTATGTTGGATGTTGGAATTAATGTGCTTAGAGGAATTGTTGTTCCTTTTTCAACTTGTAAGCAACTTTCAAGCTTGGGGTCCATTTCAACTTGGTATACCTTGTTGTCACAAACATACTTCATAATACGATTAAGAGTCGAAGGCACCACATGCATCTCATGAATCCATGGTCTTGCCAAATCAATATTGTATGAAAATTCATGAGGAATAACATGAATATGATTTTCTAAGGTGACCTTTTTTACTATAATAGGTAAAGTAATCACACTAAGCAGTTGCCTTCCTATGTTTTTGAATCCTTGAATTGATAAAGAGTTGGGTTGTATCGTTGATTTATTTACTCACAACTTATATAAGAGTTTCACACTACAAACATTAAGGATTGAGCCATTATCAACCATGATCGTTTTTTTGCCTATTCGATTAAATTAAGCAATCATCATAAAGGCCTTATTTTTTTGTCTCAATGCCAAGGGGGAAATCTCATGTTCATGGAATGTTATGCCATCATTAACCATATTCATTTTTTATGTTGGGAATTTGTTGTGGTTGTAGAATTTCTAGTGTTGTGTGTACGAGCAATGGTATCATGAACCAGTTGTTGCAATACATTATACTTAGGTGGATAAAGGGTAAACCCAAATTTGTTTTTAGGTTGTGGGTTATGTGAAGGTGGGTAGAGGATGAGTTGAGGTTGAATCATGTTAACTTGTGCTTTTGGTTTCTCATAACAAGCCTTAGTGGATGGTCTTTGTGAGATGAAATCCTCAAGAACTTCATCGAACATACCAAAGTCATAAATACTAAAAGGCTTGAGATTTAAGTTAACTTTTCTTGGTTTGGGTTTTTCATGACAAGCCTTAGTGGATGATCTTAGTGAGAGGAGGTCCTCAAGGGATTCATCTAAAATGTCCAATTCATTACTACTAAAGGGATTGGATGATATGGTCTTTCTAAAGTTAAGAAATTTTTGAATTGTGTCTTTTGATGTTTTCAGTTTTTTGTTTTTGTTTTCTAATGAATCTGATCTAAGTGAACGAGGAACTAATGCTAAAAAATGAGAATTGCAAAAATCTAATGCTATCCATAATTGTCATGATTGTAAATAATTTTATTTATAATGATTTCAATATAAAAAAAAGCAACTAAAATAAAACATAAAAGTGACAGAGGCAAACAAAAACTTATAAACTAGAAATTTAACTCTGTAACAATAGTTTAAAATTTGCATTGGGACTAATTTTCCCAAGGTGGAAAATGAGTCCCAGTAGGGATTTTTTAGAATTTTTAGAATTTATTGGTTTATTTTTATGTTTTATGTGCTGTATGACCTAGACCTAGGATGAAAATGTAGAATTTTATTGATTTTCAATGAATTTAAGTGCAATAATGCAAGCTAAATGAGCTTTTCACTAATGCAAGATTTGAAACCCTATAATGCAAAAAGAAATGCAATGTTAAATCTCGGATGTAAATGCACTCAAAATTAGAATTATAATGTTCTAAATGCAGGTTCACCAAAATGAAATGTAGAAAAATGGGTGCTTTCTTTCACTTCTAAGGTTTTAGACATAAAACCTGGAGAAAGACCAATCTTCCAACCTTTCACTCAAGAACAAACCCTTGAGATTTCAATGCAAAGGAGATTGAAATCTAACTAAGGGAAGGTTTTAGGGATTGAATCATAGCTAATGAGGGGTTCACCACGAAGTATAAACTTGGAAAAGAAAATTTTGGAAAACACAATGTGATATGCATTCACAAGCTAAATGACCTAGAAAATTCACTAGAAGTGTAAATAAAATAGTACAAAAAGGTAAAAATGTAAATGGTATGCTCCTATAAACCTTGAAAGGATTGGAAATAGCTCTGAAATTCTAGAAATATTGACTTTTTATGCTATTGGGACTCATCCGCCAACCTGGGTGAATTAGTCCCAAATCCTAATTTCTACATGGGAGTTCATTTCAAGAAAAAGCGTATCAAGATATACAAACAATTCTAACAGAAAACTATAGTGGGACTCATTTGCCACTCTTGGAAAATCAGTCCCATTTCACTTTTTTCTAAAAATTAAAGGTTCTAATCTGCACTCTAACACATTCCATTTCCTTCCAACCTGAGTTATGGGTCTGAATCTATGAAAAAGCCTACAAAACAAAATTCAAATGGGTTTGCTAATGGGGGTTTTTCCTCGGTCAAGCCCCCAGTTTGGTAATTAAACCTTGGTAGAAATGATAAAATGTACATAAAAACCCTAGCCTTAAGTATTTCTAAGACTAGGAAATTAGAAAAGATGGTGCAATCCTATTCTAATGTGCAAGAATATGATTCAACAATGGAAATGGAAATGAAAAGATGAAAAAATCACTTGTGATGATCTCCAATCACCTAAAGTGAGCTCTAATGATGCTTGTATCTTCCTTAGGCTGAGTATAGATTTATAATGGAAGATGGAATCACTTAGGAAACAAGTCAATAGGATTGGCTTGATGACTAGTTGCATCTCCCCAAGCTAGAATCTGTCATGATTCACCATAGGCATCCATGATCAACCATTGAAAATGCTTGATCTTGATTGAAAGTGAGCTTGAAGACCTACAAAAAAAATTCTTTAATGATGCTCCAAGGCTTCAACTTTTCTTACTTTTGGAATTAGAATGCTCTTGTGAAGACTTTCTTGAAGATTTTTTATGCTTGACGCTTGAAAATACGTGCTCAAAGTGCTTAGAGATGATGAAAATGACATAAGCTTTATTTTATAGGCATTAACACCTAATTGGCCATTATTTAGATCTCAAAGGCCAAAATTGACCAAAAAATTGAATTAAATTGATGACTTTGTGCACAAATTTGAAAAAGACCCCAAATGGGACTCCTTTTCCACACTTGGAAAATGGGTCCCACCTAAGGGGACTCATTTTCCCAAGGTGGTGAATGAGTCCCACCTTAGATTTTTGAGGTGGGTTTTGGGGATTTTTGGGGATTTGAGTGATTTTATATATGATTTTTGAGTAAAATGAGCCTCAAGATACAAAATAATGGGTCCTAGGGGCCTATAAATGGCAATTTCAAAGGGGGAATTAATGAAAAGGTGCCAAAATAGGTCCAAATTAAGTGTGAAATTTCCTCTTTCTTCAAGAGTGCACAATTTTCTACACTACAACAATATACATGAATTACAGTTCTATTGAAGCTCAATACATAGAATTTATACACTTCATACTGATCTAGACTACCACTCTATTATGATTTGCATTCACATTACACTCACACAATACACATCAACAGATACTTATCACCACATCCATTCATTTAAAACACTCAAAATGAACTTACAAATATATCCATTTCATCCACAAAACACCTTCAATATCAATTAGGTTGGCCTAATTAGATGTAACATACAAAATATAGCTTTTCAGCTCAAACATACAAACATACACACCTCATTCCTTTATTCAAACTTGTAACATACAAGATAGGTTGGGTGGACCTATAATAGTAGGGTCAATGTAGGATCATGGGGGTCCAAACTAGGCCTCTAAGTGGAAATGAAAAATTAGAAAAACAGAGCTAGGAAACTTGACATAAAAATTTCTATAGGTTATTAACATAATTTGAAAAATATGTAACAACAAAACTTGTAGCAAATTGAATGTAGTTTCTAGGCTACTAGTCCATTTTGGAAAAAAGGTAAATCTGTTTTACAAAAAACTAAAATTTCAATACAGAGGTAGTAAATTTTTAGGAAAAAGATTAAGAAGTAGGTGTATGTATGACCACCCTAAGTACAAGGAATTTTTTTTTTTTTTTTCTAAATCTTTCAATATATGTAGAGGACACATGCCTAGATTTGCTAGAATTTTTTTTGTAATTTTTTCCATGTAAACAATTAGTTATGATTTTTCATCTCGAACCAAATCCCAAGTCAAATCCCAAGCCTATTGATTTTGTTAGAAAAAATGAATATTTGTTTATAAACAAATATCTATTTCAAAATGGATATCCATTTATAAATTTATATAACGGATATTTTTTACTTGTATTATCTATAATACATAATATTTAATATTTTAATATATACTAATATATTATATATTGCATATTATATATTATGTATTATATTATATATTATTATATTATTATATTATTATATTATATAATATATGTTATTATATTATATATTATATGTAGACACTGAAAATTGTCCTAATTAATTAATTAATTTTAATTATTTAATTATTTTGAACTTTTCTCTAATGTTAATTAAATAATTTTAATTGTTTAATTAATTGACCACTTTTTAAACAATTATGTTTATTTATTTAGTCTCTAACATTTTTCATAGTTAAAAAAATATGTTTATTTATTTAATTATCCATGTGGATGTGAATAAATAAATGATTTTTATTTATTTATTGTACACTTGTTTTCTTTCTTCAATCTTTCCATCTTTTTCTCTTCAATCAACTCTATCTCAATTTTTAGAATCTAAATCTTTCCTAAATCATTAACTTTCCTTCATTTTGGAAACATCTTCTTCATCCACCAGTCAACATAGTCATCAAAATGGAAACTTCATGTGCACAATTATCTATTGATCAAATCAATTCATTCATAATTTTCTCTTTAATCTTCAAAATAGAAATTTCTATTTTGTAGTTGAGTTGACTCTTGAGTTTTTAGTTATCTCAAGTCTTCATCCTCATTGTCATCTCTTATTTTATTTTTCCTCAAAAAGTCTATAAATAAGATCATTTCTTCATCATTTGGGATTTCACATCTTATGCAAATCAACTCTATCAAAATCTGTCATCAATCAAATCAATCATCAATCCTATTGTAATGCTATTGAGATTTAACATCAACATCCAAAGATGAAGCAACATGATATCATTTATTTATGAGGTTTGCAATGGGATCGGTATAGTATAGAGATTAAAATTTGATTTCTTTATTTATGCTTTCATGTTTTTTAAATTTCTTTATTTTCTGATTTCAATGCATACATTTTGGTGAACCTACCTAACCTTGTTGTCTATGAGTTTTTAGTGTTTTCTATCTTGTAGGTTACATGAAATTTATAGGGCTATAAAAATCAAAAAAATTAAAGGTTGTTTGAAGACAAATGGATGTCATCTTCTAGAAGGGTTGTTCCATAAATTTTCATATATTATGTCATATTTTCATGCCAGATAGCATTATAAGCTTAAAAAACACTTTTTTTAGGCACTTTCTTTGTTAATTTGTACATTTATACTATTTTTTAATATTGGACTGTTATTTTATTGTTGCATGTCTTAAATTTCTATTTTAAAATTAATTTTCTTTCATTTTTTTATTAGAAAATTCATTTAAATATTTTTAATTACTTCGTCAAATTGCTTGTTCTTCCTTTTCACCATTTTTGAAAATACTAACCTACCATAAAAAAAAATAACATAACTTTCAAATCACTAATCAGATTCACAGGCATTGGAAAGGTGGTTATGAGGTGTAGGCTACGAAGTAGATCATTTTTTTTCAAATCAGAAATTAAAAATTTGACTGTGACAATATATTTGGAGAAAATTATTGCTAGAGTATTAACAAGTGGGTTTTGCATTCTTTTAAATATTTTAGGATCCAAATTTCAATTGGTATATAAAATTAACTAACATTTACATTTGGTGCACCTAAAATGAATCCTACAATTTTCACATTTACATTTGGTTCTCTAAAATGAATCCTACAATCTTCACATTTCAATTTGGTGCATCTAAAATGAATACTACAATCTTCACATTTACATTTGGTGCTCTAAAATGAATCCTACAATATTCATATTTCAATTTGGTTAATCTCAAATGAACCTTATAATATTCACACTTCATTTTGGTGTTTAAAACTAAACATAGAATCTTAATTTTCTCTTGGTGCATTAAAATTGAACAACGCAACTTGCAAATTTCAATTTTGGCTTAACAATTTACAACTTTTATATTTCAATTGGATCTTTAAAATTGAACCACACATTTCAATCCTTGGTGCAATTAAAAAGAATTGTTTGCTATGATTGTGAAGTTATTGGTGTGTATTCTTTTCTCTCTCATGCTTGTGTGACCTTGAGAATAAGAAAAACCAATTTTTCCTTTTCTTATTAGTGCCTTGATTGTTTCTTGCATCTTTTCAAACATTTTATATGAAGGATTAAAATTAATAATTCATATTTTTCTTTTTTTAATTAAATAACAAGTGTCTTTTAATCCTAAAATAGTGTGGTTTGGTGGAGTATAAATAACATGATGTAAAACAAAAGACACACCTCTTGGAAGTTGTGATTCTATCATTCAAGCTAAGCCCCAAATAATTGTATACCTTGGGGAAGTGAAGGAGAAGGATGGGTTACCATCTTTTCCCAATTGTTTGAATTTCTTGCACTTTCAAATTCACATATTAGGTCTCGCATTCCCTTGTAGCATATAGAGGATTCCACCAACTTATCTAACCAAACAATTCCATTGTCCATCCTAATCCGAACTCACTACAATGTCTTCAATTTACCCTGATATGCGTCATAGTAAAAATGAATACCAATTAATCTACAATGGTCAATACTAACAAGCCATAGAATTCAAAAGAAAACTCCTAAATTCTCCATACCATTCAACCACAATGCATAGTCCACTACACACATACCCATCTCACCAACAATCCATAAGCTCTAGTCTTCCATCCATCTACCCTCACTATCAAGAGTCACTTAACACAATCCATACCATTTTCCCAAAAAAATATTCATTATTCTTCTTTATCCTAACCTTGACAAGGGAAACCAACCTTCTAATAATCCATTCCAAGCCTCCACATCCTATCCTAATCCATCATCCAATGATCCATTGCAACCATACCAATCCCTGAGTCCATCCAATCCTAGGGATATATGTCAAAAGGAAAATCCAAAGCATGAAATCACAACTTTATCCTTATGTCAAGATCAAGGTATTTCTTGTGATCCCATTCCATCCCATGATCCTATCCTTAAATTTATTTAAGAAATCCTTCAAGATAACCATGGAATCTAAGATAAACATATCTTTGATCAAGATCCTATTTTTGATCAAGATCCTACCATTGATTAAGAAATACAAAATGATACCCTTACATATTAAGATCAATCCATCCCTTCCATACCCCCACATGATCCCCTTTCATATCAGGAGAAAAGTATCCCTTACATACCATCTCATGATCCCTCTCTAAATCAAGATCAAAGTCCATCTTCTACCTCATCTAATGATACTTCTCCCAATCAAGATCAAAGTATCTCTCCATCCCCCTTTCATGATTCCCTTCCATCCAATCTATAACCAAGAGTAGACTATTCTATGTCCAATTCATGACCCCCTTCCATCTCATAACCAAGAGGAAACTATTCCATCCACCCCATCCCATGATCCTACCCTAAGTCAAGATCAAATTTTCCCTCCATATTTATCTCACGATCCTTCATTTCCATGTCATGACCCTAATCCTCCACAAGATCCCACCACCCATATCCAAGCTACCTATGAACCCCCTACTTATCAACTAGGTTCCTCCACTTTCACCCAAGAAAGTTTCCTCCACAAACCTATCATTCCTTCCATGCCATACCCTCCTCAAATGGACTCACATCTTGTTTTCAAAACAAGTATCCCATTGGGAAAAAAATTTTGTCAAGAAATGCATTTTCAAGGCAAAGGTTTAGTCCTACATGAGCAAGGCATATTAGAAACCATCCAAATCCAAGAAAATCCTAATTATTATGGCCTTGGCTATATTTCTCTAGACATTGGCACTCATTCCATCCACCCCAAATCCCAAATCCTTCCACTTAAACCCAAATGTCCACATTCACCATCCTCAAAATCTAGTTTGAGCCCTTATGTTCCAAAACCCAATCTATATTCCCTTCCATCCACTTTGGGTTCCTACATCCTAAAAACAATTCCTTCATCCCCTGCATCTATCTTGGGTCCTTACATTCCCTCACCTAACATTCCTATTGAAAAATCCCATTGTCCTCTATATCCATAACCCCATATCCCTAATCAAGATCTACAAATGCACACACCCTTGAAACCCTTCCAACACCCTACCTACATCAACCCATTCATAAGACTTTCATATCATTCTTCTCCATCCACAAACCCCATTTCTCTTGGTAGCAATTTGGATTCCAAAAATAAAATGCATAAAGTCAAAAAACCACAAAAAATAAAGGATCAACATGTCCCATCAAAAGGACATGCGAAAACAAAGAAAAATATGATCCAAAATAAAAAATTTAAATCCCAAAATCCCATGAAGCAAAAATAAGAGTCAAAAACCATGTGGATTCCAAAAATACTCATAGAATAAATCCATCCCAAAGAAAAATCAAAATTGGTATCCAATTTTTCTTATCCAAAAGCTCGATCCAATCCTAAGTCCTTCACCCCATCTAATAATCCTTCATCACCTCTATCGATTTTGGGTCCTTATATCCCAAAATTTACACCCACTCCTCCATCTAAATCTTTGAATTCAAATTCCACTTCTCTTTCACAACTCCACGACCCTTCAAGGTGTATGCCAATGTCGATCTTGCTAACATCTCCATCCACTCGTCCACAAGTCTTCCACCAACTGATCCATTATACAACATCCATTTTTCATCCTTCCATCCCTCTTATCCAATCCTTTGCATAAATCCATAGCCCTCACCATCTTCTCATCCATTTTAATCCCCTTACTATCATTCTACCATCTATGACCATACCTCCAATCCTCCATGATCTAATGGAACACATCTTCAAGGGATACCATCTATAGAACTAGATTCTTGAGTCCCCCCTCCATCTCCCTATCATGCATCCACTATCTTCCACATCCACTTATCCATATCCTTATCCTTCTCCATCCATCCTATTCCAAAAAGAAAAGAGATAAAATAAAATAAATAAATAAAAAGTAGGAGAAATCATTAGTCCAATGGTGAAAACCACTTCTTCTGGTACCTTGGATAGGTACGATGATGAAAAATTGGTAAATAGGAATCCATTACCCTCTTGCATTCTACACTTAGGGGCAAGTTTCATGGGTGATCCCACAATACTAGGTTACAATTTTTGGCCAAACTAGACATTGAGCTAAATTTTTTAACTAAATATTCACTTTTGGGCACCTATAGTGGCTAAACCGTGAGGAATTTGAAAATGATGCAGACTAGTGATTTGTGAAATTTTGTCTATAGATTCTAATTTATTTTTTTCAAAATTTTTGGAATCAAATTGTACTTCTTTATCCATCTCCTTTGAAAATTAGTTTTTAATAGTAAACATTTTTAAAGAGTGATGCCACTGGCTAACATATAACTTTTTTTTATATGAAGAATAAAATTCTATTTTTTTTTTAATTTAGATTTGAAACTACAATATCTAGTGCATGGAATTGGTTTGATAGAATTTTATAGAATTTTTTTTCTTAATTAAGTTTCAAAGTCAAACCTTTTACAATTTAGACATGATTCACTAGCTAAAGCATAACTTTTTTTGTATGTATCAAATTTTATTTTTTTGGTTGGATCAAAGACATGAATATCGAGTGCACTGATATTTTTCAATATTTTATTTTGATAATCTGCTATTTTTCCACATGTGTAGAACAAAGATCTTGATCTTTGTTGTAAAACCTATGTTTAATCAAACTAAAAAATAAAATACATAAAAAAATAAAACATATTAAAATTATATTCAATGGATAGCTCATTCCAAGGACTACCATCATCCAACTGGGTCTATGAATTCTCCTCCATTTTCATCCTCAACTAAATATTTCAAGGGAAAATATTTGAAAAAAATTGGTTCAAGAGGGGAAGAAGGGGGAAAAAGGGGGGTTATCTTGAACCCCCCTTGACCTTTCAAATGAATGGGGGTTCAATCGAAGGGGGGTTCAAGCAAACCCCCATTTTTTCAAAATTTCTCTTTGTTTTTATTCCAAAAAACATGAAAAATGAGGGAGCCACCATTTAATAGGGTTCACATAAAGGGGGATTTGAGTGAGACCCTTTTGGGTTCGTTGCTCAAACCCTAAGTTCATTTGAACCCCCCAAAACCCAAAATTTTCTTCATGGGGGAATTTTTTGCAATTTTTCTTCCTCAACAGAATTCTAAGAAAATTTTGTGGGATCACCCTTATCCATGTTATCCTACCTACCATACCCCCCTTTATCTTTCATTTCCTTTTCATTATCCTATGTAAATCCATACCTCCTTTTGCCCCCTTTGATCTTGACAAGGCTAGGGATCTTTATATAGATCATGCATTATATTCTTCCATCCTTCTTATCCTATCCACATCATTCCATATCCCTCATCCTATCCAGATTCATCTTCCCTTCCCATATTTGATCTTGATGAAGAGCCTAGGGGTCAAATATCAATGCATCCATGTTCCACACCTACCTTGATCTTGATAAGGACTGGAGCACAAACATAAATTACACTTTGGAAAAATATCAACATGAAAATCATTTTTCCATGCATATTAAAATAAAATTATATTTCCTATATAATGCTATCCAAACACATATCTTGGAGAAAATAAGTTATTCTTATGTGACATAGTCCTTGGAGATCATATCCTAAATCCTCCATTCAATAATCCCCACAATACTGAATTTGACACAATTTTATGATGGTCATTCGTCGGCAGTTTGACACATCTTTCTCGGAATAGCGACACAATTGCAAAAATATTTTTGTTGTTTTTTTTTGTTTAAAGAACAACAATGAGTTAAATGTCAAAATAACAACAAAGAATCATCGGTCGACTGTTTCATGAAATGTTCAGGGATTCCATCGGAATATCGACGAAAACTCCATGTATACACCGATGAATTACATTAGAAGTTCATCGCCAGTTCGACGTAATGGGCAAGCAGTAGCATCGAAACAATAGCAGATGTTCATTGCCATTGCGATGAACTAGGCAAGGAGTAGCATCCAAATGACATGAAAATTTCGTCGAATGTGCAACGAAATAGGCAAGTAGTAGCGTCAGAAGAACACCAAAAGTTCATCGTAATTGCGACAAAATCGCCAAAAAGTGCGTTGGTGGCTATGCTGAAAGTTTTTCACAATTGCGACAAAAACCTTCGTTGTAGGTATAGCAACTTCGTTGAGTCTTTCTATTGATTCGTCAGTTTGTTTCGTCAAAATTGTGACGAATCATCATTTAAAAAAATAATCATGGAAATGTGCCATTACAAAGACTGACGATTGGTCATACATATAGACTGCATATTCATTTAATGCTTGAAACGATGCATTTATTATATTAAGAAGTGCATTACCTTATTGAGCTTCTCTTTGTTTTGAGAATAGTTTAATATTCTTTACCTAACAGGTCCAACCACGTGATGGTGGAAGCTCATTTGGCCCCTTCCCCCATCACATCACTCTCAATTCCCCAAACCCAATCATATAACATTAATCATTGATTCATCCATTAATAACATATAGCATTCATTCATTCATCCATTAATAACATATAACATTCATTCATTAATATATAACATTCATTAATTAACATATTCACATTCATTCATTAACATATAATATTCATTCTTGTAGTTTTTACATATTATCAAAAATATGGTTGTCATGATATGATTACAATCACCTTTTTTTGTTTCTTTTTGAAAGCTACATAAAGTTGAAGTGGAGTATTGTTTTCTAAATCAATATATGTCCCCCCTTTAGTTGTTCTGCCCTCTACTTGTGATCTTAATGTACACGTAGTCGTCGGCTCATGATGTGGACACTGCTTCAAGGGGGGATCTGCTACAATAAGAAAGAAATGTTAAACTGATTTTTTATTATTATTGTTACAAGTATTTCATTAATTAAAATAACATTAGAGTGGTTCTCTTTACCTGATGGGTCCACATCATGTTCCTGAAATTTTGTTATAGACTCATGCTCAACATGTTGAACACCCTCTAAATCTTGATATGCAGTTGAAACATGAAAGGTTACATTAATTAATACACCAATTGAAATTAAATATGTTTAAGAGAACATGAGGGTGGTCCTCTTTACCCGATGGGGCCACATCATGTTCTTGATCTTCTCTAGCTTGATCATGCTCTAAAGTTGAAACACGAAAGGTTACATTAATTAATACATCAATTGCAATTAAATATGTTTAAAAGAACTTTAGAGTGGTCCTCTTTACCTAATGGGGCCACATCATATTCATGATCTTCTCTAGCCTGATCATGCTCAACATGTTGATCATGCTCTACATGCTCTAAAGTATCAGGATGCACACCATGACCTTCATATGCACGTTCTACTCCACCCTCACCAAGCTGAATTCCAATGTCATGTGTAGTATTATCATTACTTGAATGTTTAGAGCAAATAGGCATGTAATTACTTTATGGTGGAAATTAATATTGAATAGATTGCACAAGTATTCAATTTTTAATAAACTTTATTGAGTTTAATTACTTGCGTGTCAAATGAAATGGAAGATTGTGTTTACCCAGTCAAGACTCTTAGGCCTTCAGCCACAGCTCCATAGCCTTGCTAGAAGGAAATCTTCAGGTCTTCTTTTGTGGGAACTCTATTGAATTCAGAGCCCTACATTTTTACAGAAGATCATGAATTTTGCTTCTGTGGTGTGATAAAAACCAAAATTGTTTTCAATATATTATAATTTGGATGCAATATTTCATTTATTGATACTTACAATTCATGCAGCTAATTTCATATAACCACTAGAGCCAAGTTTGTGTTACCCATTCTTTTCTAGTCTTGCCTTTTTTGCCTTCAATGTGTTAGCTAGCCTATGAAAAGTTTGAAATACATTAGGTTATGTAAAAAGAAAGAGTAATCAGTTTATAATTACATTGTTGATAGTATCACACATAGCATACTACATTTTAAAAAAAAATTAATGGCATTTCCATAACATATAGACATTGAGAGCATATAAAATATAGAGTTCAATCCATGAATTATAGAAAATAGATTTTTGTTGGTTATATTCATATCGCTGATTACATTGCACAAAACATACTACAACTACATAAATATTAGATGGTGACAGTTGTCTATGCTACCACATTTTTCATATATGTCTTCCAAAGCATTTTATCAAACAGTTCACTGCCTTGCTGCAATGGCTAAAAACCTAAAATAGGTGCTTTTCAAACAAGCTATTGATGCTTGGAAAAAATCTATCAAAGCATAATAGTAAGCAATAACATAGACAAGGCAGTGAATTGTTTCAAAAAATGCCTCAAATAAATGTGGTCTCATGGTGATGGAATGCCATGACAATCCATAGCAATTTGCTTATCATGGGATTCATTATGGCATTCCATCACCATGAGACCAAATTTTTTTGAAGCATTTTTTCAAATAGTTCACTACCTTTTCTATGCTACCACATTTTTCATACATGTCTACCAAAGCATTTTATCAAACATTTCAACGCCTTCATGCTATGGCTAAAAAGTAAAAACCTCAAACAGATGCTTTCAAACAAGCTATGGATGCTTGGAAAAAATCTACCAAAGCATAATAGTAAGCTCAACATGAGGGTGGTCCTCTTTACCAGATGGGGCCACATCATGTTCCTAATCTTCTCTAGCCTGATCATGCTCAACATGTTGATCATGGTTTACATGCTCTAAAGTTGAAACACAAAAGGTTACATTAATTAATACACCAATTGCAATTAAATATGTTTAAAAGAACTTTAGAGTGGTCCTCTTTACCTGATGGGGGCACATAATATTCCTAATCTTCTCTAGCTTGATCATGCTCAACATGTTGATCACACTCTACATGCTCTAAAGTACCGAGATGCAAAACATGACCTTCATTTGCGCATTTTGCTCCACCCTCACCAGGCTACATTCCAATGTCATGTGTAGTATATATTATCATTGCTTGAATGTTTAAAACAAATAGGAATGCAATTACTTTATGGTGGAAATTGATATTGAATAGATTGCACAATTATTCAATTTTAAATAAACTTTATTGAGCTTATTTACCTGTGTGTCGGACGCAATGGAAGATTGTGTTTGCCTAGTCATGACTCTTAAGTGCTCAACCAGGACTCCATAGCCTTGCTGGAAGGCAATCTTTAGGTCCTCTTCTATGGGAACTTTGTTGAATTCAGAGCCCTACATTTTTGTAGAAGATCATGAATTTTGTTTCTATGGTGTGATAAAAACCAAAATTGTTTTCAATTTATTATAATTTGGATGCAATATTTCATTTATTGATACTTACAATTCATGCAGCTAATTTCATATAACCACCAGAGCCAAGTTTGTGTTTCTCGTGCTTTTCTAGTCTTGCCTTTGTTGCCTTCGATGTGTTGGGCAGCCTATGAAAAGTTTGGAATATGTTAGATTATGTAAAAAGAAAGAGTAATCAGTATATAATTACATTGTTGATAGTATCACACATAGCATACTACTTTTTTAAAAAAAATTAATGGCATTTCCATAGTATACAGACATTGAGAGCATATAAAATACAGAGTTCAATCCATGAATTATAGAAAATAGATATTAGTTGGTTATATTCATATCACTGATTATATTGCACAAAAAATACTACAACTACATAAATATCAGATGGTGACAGTTGTCTATGCTACCACATTTTTCATACATGTCTACCAAAGCATTTTATCAAATAGTTCACTGCCTTGCTGCTATGGCTAAAAGCCTAAAATAGGTGCTTTCAAACAAGCTATTGATGCTTGGAAAAAATCTATCAAAGCATAATAGTAAGCAATAGCATAGACAAGGCAATGAACTGTTTCAAAAAATTCTCAAAGAAATGTGGTCTCATGGTGATGGAATGCCATGTCAGTCCAATATAGTAATTTTCTTGTCATGGCATTCGTTATGACATTCCATCACCATGAGACCACATTTTTTGAATCATTTTTTCAAATAGTTCACTACCTTTTCTATGCTACCACATTTTCATACATGTCTACCAAAGCATTTTATCAAACATTTCAACGCCTTCATGCTATGGCTAAAAATTAAAAACCTCAAACAGATGCTTTCAAACAAGCTATGGATGCTTGGAAAAATCTACCAAAGCATAATAGTAAGCAATAACATAGACAAGCAAGTGAATTGTTTGAAAATGCCTAAAGAAATGATCTCACGGTGATGAAATGCCATGACAATCCATAGCAATTTGCTTGTCATGGCATTCATCATGGCATTCCATCACCATGAGACTACATTTCTTTGAGACATTTTTTTCAAGTAGTTCACTGCCTTGTCTATGCTATTGCATTTTTCATACATGTCTACCAAAGCATTTTATCAAATAGTGCCTTGCTACTATGGCTAAAAGCCTAAAACAAGTGCTTTCAAACAAGCTATGGATGCTTGGAAAAAATCTATCAAAGCATAATAGTAAGCAACAAGCCATGGTCTCATGGTTTTTTTTACGAAAATTAGCTCAATTTTATTCACATTTTTTTGCAGATTTTAAACATGTTTTTGACAATTTTGAAGTTTGAAATAGAAAAAAATCATTGCCCAAAAAGTCAAAAATTTTTTCAAAAAATCAAGGAAAAAATTGTCCAGCCTACAATTTTTTAAAAAAATCGCAATTAATCAGGATTTTTTGCAGATTTATGCTTCTATATCACATACCTTCCTTGGCCCGGTGGTGTCTTTCCTTTTTTTTTAGCCTTCTCCTTTCCATCATACACCAAGTCCTTCCACTCCCTCTCCAGAATCTTGGGGGGACACTCGTACTTTTTTTTCTTCTCTAAATGTGACCTATATTGGTCCCTCACATACTTTAGATAGGTACCAACTTTCTTAAGGACCTTGGTTCAGTTGAATGTTTTATCACTGAACAACACAACTAAACGATTAATGAGCTCATCTTTTAAATCTTCATTTTGGGCATTCCACCATGTACGTATGGTGGGCTCGAAGAGCTCCAATGTAATAGCACATAGATGTTTATAAAAAACATCATTTCCTACGAAATGATCATGGGATCAATAATCTAAAATGAGTGATCAATAAGTAAATTTCAATTGGATTATATAGAATAATAATTAAAACATTTTAAAGTACCTAGGACCTTCTCTATCTTTATGGGAACAAAATCCTCAGTCACCACAAGTGTGACTGGAAATGTTCCTATACTAGTAATATGAGAAGATCGAGGAAATGCTACTAAAACATGACCAATACTAGTGGCCTCTGCATCCCCAAGTACATGTCCTGACACATGTTCTGGTATGTGTTCACTGGCATCTTCTCTACCATTAATGGATGCCTACATGGTATGTGCTGCCAACATTTCAAATGACAACATAGGCATGGATGATGGGGCTAGAGAATGTGATGTATGTGTAGGAAGATCAGGGTGGACACTTGTACCAACCCTTACTCCTCAAGAAGCACTTGCAATACCCTGATCATGGCCAGGAGCATCGCGAGGAGGCAAATAACCCTATAAAAACAACACATATTTTAGTTCATGACATAAAAGAGTACAAAATATAAAACCATGAATGAACTTATGTTATAATTAAAGACCTCATGACAGCTTACTTACAAGTTCTGTAATCTCTCTATCAATACTTTAACCCTCTCTCTTAGCTCATCTATTTGAGGCATTTTGAAGATCAATGAGTCATTTCTTCATTACATTTTTTCATGAGCTTCTTTATTGTATTGAAAGGGTTTGTTGAATAAGCCATGTCATCATTAGAAAATATTGACTGCACCTCACTATGGATGCTCTCCTCTGTTGTTGGTGCCTTTCCCCAATCAGTCAACTACAACAAGAATATTAAAAACATTATCAAAATTAACCCAAAAAACTTATGAAAAAATAATAATAATAAAACATTTTGCTTGTATCTAGTTTGTACAATTACAATGAGGTAAACCTGTCAGGTAGAAGCGCCTGAAGATACATTGTGATCTATGCTCTAGGCTAGAGCCTTCTCCGTATGATCAATGTCCCCCTGTGACAAAAATTAAATATAAAAAAACATTACCAAAATGAAACCAATAGACTTATGAAAAAAACATAAGAATAAAATGGTATATTGGAGTCATTAATTGGAGGTTGGGTAAAATGGTACATAGTATGTACCACCTCCATAGTAACTGTGTTTGTAACTAAGCGATTCAAATTGTAATTGATTAGCAACTCTTCCTCTGTAGTTATTGATTTTATTGCACATACGAATACACGGTTTCCCTCGCGCGACTCAAGTATGCAATTGTGTTGCTTATTTGTTGACCTAGGTCATGTACTATTTATAAACCCTACAACATTTCCTAATGCTTTTGGCCTTCCATCAATGTACATAGCCACTCCTTTATTTTGATCCTTATCTTTTAGTTGTATATAATTTGCTGACAGTGCATACCTACACATACTTCATGTATATCGAACCAGTAGCATCCAATGTTTGTAACTTTAACAAGGTCCAACATACTTCATCAATTCAGTAACTTTGTCATAACAGACCTTTATGCCATCCATGCAAAATAGGCCCAAACCATGTAATGACGATGGTGCTATGCGATATATCCTCTCGTTGACACAAAAATTGGTGTTTATTGGAGGAAGTTCATTGGGTACCCATTGTTTCCGTAGATGTTTATACCTCAAGGGCACCTCAATGTCACTTATGCTCTCATCATCATAAGAACATGACCCCCTTTTAGCAAGAAAAAATTCCATGCTTTTACGGAATTTTCTTCTAATCTTTTGACCTCTAGTGGATCTCCCTCTTTTAGACATACTACATGTCTTGCTTTCCTCCTCTCTTCCTAAATTTCCCTCGCTCGAGGAAGACAGATCTGACAAATACCTATTTGGTGGTACCTGCACTGGTAAGGATGTTGAATGAAGTTCTTTCATGGTGATGTGATCCCAAGGTGACATTATGATTAATCTATCATTTCATTGCTATAATTTCATAGGTTATAAGGTAATCAAGTCTTGATAGATTGCAAGCTATTGTTACTACCATCCAAATGTGTCCATCACAAATCAAATCTACTTAACGTTTTAACTCCAAACTTTGTAACAAGTGTTAAATGTGACTATGGTCCACTAGTTACACAACCAAGGCCTCAAATGTATTCTCTAATTGTAATCAAAGGACTTTTTCTCTTCATTCAAGTAAATAAATTTGAAGGGAAACACCACCAAGTGGTTTATTGGACACCTACATGACTAAAAATAGAAGCAAATTAACATTTAATTTCCATATGTCTAAGTGGTTAATGGGAGGGAGTGTGTACTAGGCCTGTTAAGTCATCATAAGTTTACACTTTGGGGTGATCCCATAATAGTGGTTTACAATTTTTGGCCAAATTAGACCTTTGAAATTATTATTATTTTTAACTAAGTCTTCACATTCACCACCTATAGTGCTAAACTGTGAGGAATTTGAAGATGTGAAACTAGAGTCTCATCAAATTTTGTCTATAGATTCTAAAAATATATTTTTAAAAATGTTGGAATCAAATTGCACTTCTTTTTCCATCTCCACAGAAAATAGATTTTTGAAAACAACATTTTTAAAAGTGAAGCACATTATAATGCATAACTTTTTTCCCATGAAGGATAAAATTCTAATTCTTTCAAATTTAGATTTGTAACTTGGATATCTAGTTCTTCCACTTGGTTAGATAGTTTTTATTGAATATTTTTTTCCTTAATCAAGTTTCAAAGTCAAACAAATTACAATTCGACACAACGGTATAACCAAGTAACTTTTTTGCATATGTCAAAATTTAATTTAATTTTTTTGTTGGATCAAAGACTTCAATATCTAGTGCACTCATATTTTTATTTTTTATTTTTATAATCTTATATTTTTCCACATGTGAAGAACAAAGAAATTCATTTTAGATGAAAAACCTATGTTTAATAAAACTTAAAAAACAAATACATAACAAAACCAAAACATATTAAAATTATATTCATTGGATAGCTTGTTCTGAGGAATACCATAATCATTTGAAATAAATTTTAAATGAATTCATTTGATCCCCAAAATCTAAATCAAAAGTGATTTTTTATCGGCATTTTGATAGGTGTAAAGGAGATGCATTTATAGGTATTGTTTAAAACTAGAGGTTCTATCCAAGGGGGTTTGATCTAAGGTGATTTGATCAAACCCTCTTCAATTGGAATCCTTAAAATGGAACTTTTTAAGGCTTAAATCATTATATTTTCTAAAAATATGTGATTTCAGCTAAAATGCGTTCCTCTCAGGAATTGTAAACCACTATTATGACAGCACCCTTTGGCAATTAATTTTTTTTAGGTCATATTAAATCTTCCTATGTCTAATTGCTAGGAGATTTTTGGTATGTTTTAAGGTAGGATGATTGATGAAAGAGTCCAAAGACTAGCCCTTCTTCATGGTATCCAGGTACACATAGCAGCGGTCCTCTCTTATACTATTGGACATGATTTAAAGAACTTAGCTAGAAATTATTCATTTAACCTAAGGTTTTCTCATAATGCCATCATTGGAAAAGTATGATCAAATTCTTCTATTATGAAGAATTAGTCTATGTGCCTCTAGTAATCACTATAAATTTTTGTAAGGATAAAATGACTAATTGCATCAAGTAGGATAGAATCAACTTTGATTTCTTCAAAGATTATATTCCTCTATTCATAATTTTTAAGGGTTGTGTGTGGAGGAGGACATCACTACCAAGAAGGGAGGAGACCTTTCCTTGTATTCTTTTATAATTTTCATTATTGTTATTTATTTTACACCTACATTTACAAATACACATACATATGCATTTACTGTTTTCATTTATTTCTCATGTAGTTTAATAGTTTGATCTGATGGAGCCTCAAATTTAAGTCCTTGGTTTCCTTTTCTTACTAGTTTGTCTTGATTATTTGGAAGGTACCTGGGCTAGAATTTTTCTTTGCTTCCATGAAACCTTGGTGTTCTATCTTTGGGTTGGGTCTTTTCTATCGTTACCTTTAGAGGAGGAGCTCTAAAAACAACTTATGTCCCATTGAATCATGTAGGCCAGGCCCCTTTTTAATAAAAATGCTAAATATTTTTCCTGCCCCTTTTATTTATTAAAGTCTGGGTCAGTCTGTGCCTCACGCTTTTAAAACAACATTGAGTCATCGACTGTCGTTGCCCTAGGTGGTGTCCCTTTCCCCTTATTTTCTTCTAAGTATTTTTAATGTTTTGTAGGGGTTATTTTGATGACCATCGATATCCCTATGGTTGGTTTTGACCGTTCCCCGCAATCTCACGATGACACCACCACTGGCTGTTTGGTGATCATGATATCCTGGGTGGGCGCCATGTGTCCCAATTTTCCAATTTTGAAAAGAGTAAAAAAAGTGTTTAATATGTGTATCAGACTTTAGTGCATTCTGGAGTGGGTTACTAAACCACATGTGAGATGCACGTGCTCATGATCAATGGTGATGTTTTAACATTGGTGAAAAAAGCTACTCAATGGATAGGCATTGATACTACTCCCTCTTATGTATGATCGAGATCACTGATGAAGGGAATCAATGGTTGCTCGCTATCACATGATCCTAAACTAAAGGGAGTTTAATGATCGTGATATCGTGGGTGGGTGCCACGTGTATTCTTTTGGCACTACATATTATGGTGGGTCTTTCATAATGACATGGAGATGTTGTCAACTTCTTTGAAGGTGACCATTCGATAATCTGACAGAAACAAGAGATTGACAATGAAGATTTAAATTTGCATCAAATACAATTGAAGCTATTGGTGTGGTGTGCAAGTAAGCTTTAATGGATGACGAGACGTCTTCTGGCCATTTCTCATAAATTCTAAGTATTTAATTTCAGGCTATCTTCACCACAAGGGCATTCAAGTGTTTTCGAAGTAGTCCAAAGCCAAAGATAGAGTTTTTTCAAAGAAATTACAATAGGGTTTGATTTTCTGCAGGGCATGAAATCTAGTGAGTTACTTTCTTTATCATTGTTTCTATTTGAATGTGATTCTTGTGGAGGGTTGTTTTGTGTTGGTTAGTGGTTTTTTGGATTAAGGTTTTAGGGTTACTGGTTCTTTTGAATTGTGGGAAATTGCAAAATTCTACTGTAATTTCATTTTGGGTAGCCCTAGTTTGTTCACAAATTTGATCTTAGGAGAAGGCTTGGTTGTTTGAAATGGCACCACTAAAGCAACATTCTAGCCTTATTGATTATTTGCAAAGGAATCTATATGATGATTTCCTTGACCAATTCCCTTTGTCAACAAATGACAAGAAGAGGGGTTTGATCTTATTAAATGGGACAGCCTTAGGTGAGGGATTAAGATATAAAACCTATAACATTGCAGATGCTAGGGTACAAATGACGGGCTTGGAAATGTTTAGGAGATGGTATGGGCAGTGAAATATGTCTCATCTTTTTTCAAATGGTTGGAGATATGATATGGGAAAACTTGTGGTGCTGAATGTATTTCTTGATGTTGACATACTTAGGGTAGTGGTTGCATGATATGATCCTGTCACAAGGATTATCAGGGATAATGATGGTGGGGTTTTACTGAATATAAATGCAAATGAGATTCAGTAGGTTTTTTATTTAAGTGAATACAACTCATTTTTGGTCCCGATAGACCTTGATGAAATGAAGCAGGAATATGCCAGGGTACAACCTCTTTTCAGATTAAATTTGCTTCCTCCTCATCTAGCTAGGGCGGGCAGTTCAACAATTCACATCAGCCCAACTAACCAGGAACCTTTCAGGTTGATTTGTTTTGTTGATCATTTCTTAGAAACTTTTTATTCACTTTGCCAAATTTTAGGTTGCAGCCCTAATACCGTGATGCCCATTGCTTATATGTTTATGGGGGCTCAAATTCAGCATCCTAACTTTTCTGTAGTGTATGACTATGCTTTTTTCCTTGCTGAAAGGATACATAAAGGTTTGTTGAACTTATATGTGGGGGACACTAGTGATCCTTTCTTTTGGTGCTCCTTATTAATGCATATGTTCTTGTACAAGAATGTTGATTTCTTCTTAGAGAAAATGGAGTTGAGGTAGGAGATCAATGGATAAAAATTACCAGTGCAGGCTTGGAGTATAGACTTGTCTTACAACAAGGGAGATGTCAGTTTTGTGAAGTTTGATAACTGCTTTGCTTCCAGGCTTAGAGCTAGACTAATGGTGAATGTGCCAAGGATTCTTGAGGATTTGCATGACTTCCTCTGACCCAAAGTGAGGAAGCCTGATTTGAAGGTGTGTCATAATTGGGGTGACATCATTCTATACCCTATAAGCACTGTCCTAAGGGTTTATGGTTTCTAGGGAGCTCCTCATATTCTCCCATATAATGTACCATAAATAATGGAATTTGTAGAGGTCATGTGGCAACTAGGTTGCATTCATGGAGATAATTTGACAGGAAAAGGAAAAGGGACTTTGTTCCTTATTATACTGTTGTTTCAGACTTTATTTTTTCCATGGGAGGATGGGTTCACTTTGATAGATATTTTGATGACTACCATTTGAAGAGTTGATCTAGGAGGTAGTATGACCTTGAGGGATTATTTTCCCTATTTAGGCAAAGAATTAAGGGTGGCAAGTTTGCTCATATTTTCAAATTTTCTAAGTATTTGATTAGAAATGAGTTCAATTTGAGCCAGCAGGAATTAAATAAAGAGAAGTGGATTTCTTATGAGAAAATGCTGGCCATGGTGCATAAAATAGATCCAAAATATGATCCAATAATGGAGTTCACTCCATTTCATAAAATAATTAAGTTCTTGATGAACAATTTCAAAGAAATCATGAGCACCCTGAGAACCAAGAAAATAAACTTGGAACTGGACTAGGGAATTCAAGGATTAGAGGTGAGGCCTGAAGAAACAAGGCCGACCTATCAGCCACCAGTGGACAGGCCTTTATACAGGAGGAAGAGAGATGATAACAGTGATGAAAAAGGAGGAGATATAAAAGGGAAACAAATAATGAAAACATCATCATAACTACCAGGTCATGGGATTAGGAAACTTGGGGGTATAAAGATTGTGGATCTGGATTCACCACCTAGAAATGACCCTGTAGAGTTGCCATCAGAGCCAAGCCTTAAGAGGCGAAGAGTTGAGGAGTCACAAGAGGCTCTGGTGGATGAAATAATCATAACGGATTAGGACATGCAGGTTGGTATCCCCTCCCCTCCTAGATCAACATAATTGGTGCTAGCTGATATGGATATAAAGGGGCAGTGTGTATAGGATGTTAGGATGGTGGCTTGCAAGGCATTCTTGGATGATGATGCCTTCGAGAAAACTCATGTGTTCTTGCAGTTGATCTAGAGGATGAAACTTGAAGAATATCAGGATAAATACAAGACCAGGAGGGAATCAAGACCTAATAGGTCTGACTAGGATAATGAAGATGAAGCCAAAGCTAAATTAATGGAGCAATTCAAAAGCATCACTCTTGATGAAGGAAGGAAACTTGTATCTCAGGCTGGTGTCTTACTCCTCCCTAAATGGGACATAGTTGATGTTGTAGCATTCAATGCTATTATACAGTCTAAGCATCCTATGCAAAATAGTGAAGAAGAAGTTAAGGCAGCTCTACAAGACTCTACTTTAAGTGAGGAATATGAAACTTTAGCCATATGGGCACTAGCACCTCAAGGTAGAAAACCAAATGTGGCTGATATTAGCCCAAGTCTAAGGGGCAGGATCATTATCAAGAGAGCTTTTGAAACCTCAACAACATAAGCCACAAGCCTGATAGTGAATGTGGCCAAATTTGCCCAGAAGACAGTTGAAAGAGATGAAGCTGAAAAGAAAACCCTGATGGAAAAGTGCAATGCAATAATTGGGAAGTATAGTAGAATGCAACAGAAAAATGTTGAGTTGTAGTTTGAAGTAGATAAATTGAGATACGGGCAGGTGGGATAATCCTCGAGTGCCTTTGCTATTAGAGTATTACCTACTACTTCAGGGTCACTGCCCCCTATTATCCCAATCATTTCAACTCCTGGATCCCCAATTTAGACACTTGCTAATAGCCCTACACTAGGGCTATTCAAAGAGGAAAATGAGTATTCTGTAGATCCTACCAAAAAGAAGATGATGAATAAAATCACAAAATTATAGGCTGCCCTAATCGCGAGTGAGGATGGTGCTATGGCTAAACACAATGAGGTGGTTGACACCATTTTGAGGAATTTAAATGAGAAGGTTGATTCTAGATTACCAGTTTTACATTCTTTATATTCTTTATTCTTGGGTGGAATACAAAACATTAACAAAGATTGGGAAGTGGTTCTACCTCTAGTTGAGAAGTGGATCCCTCGGGCCACTAATTTAGATGTTATGTTTAAGGCTTCTAGATTTGATGTAAATAATAGGCCCTAGCCATTAAAGCCTACTCAAATCTTTGTGAAATCATTAAAGGGATTCTAGGCTCTACCTGATGATTTGAGTATGAAAATTAGAGAACTAGTAAAAAGTTTTGATGACTGGAATGACACTTTTCTACTAGATGTAATAGATGCATAAGGAAATAGTAAGACACTGCAGCAGTGGCAAGATAGGGCAGAAGAGGTTATTAATGCACAAATCAAATTGATTTATGATGACTCAGACCATGACTTGTTGGTAAGCAACATGGATAAAATAATTAATACCAGCACGTTCTTAGTGTCATTTGAGAGGGAGGACAACCAGGTTGCGGTGAAATTCACACCTTACAATACCAAGGTGAGGGAGGTGGTAAATTTTAGTTGGCCAATAGATGAGGAATATCAAAATTGGGTGGACAAGTACTTAACCAAAGAGGAGTGAAACGGTGTCTATTACTAGCAACTGACAGCTTAGCAGTTATATTATAACTAAATATGGTTTTATTTCCATGGCAGCTTTGGTCACAGGTTCTGAGGTGTAACAAATGCTGCAACTATTGTGTAATGAGTAGAAATCAACAAAAAGATGCTCTGAGACTTGGTGGTTTTGATCATAGTTTTGAATTGGTACATAGTGGTCCAATTGACCGGGACATGTGTAATTTCTGGCCTGATGCTTGCTCCTTCATTTTCTATAAGGATTTCAAGGCCGGAAATAAGGGTTGGCAAGTTAGATATTTTGAAGGTCGAGTGTAGGTATAGTTGTAGAGTAGATTGTAAGAACCTTTTTGAATGTTAAGGCAATTTCATCTTATATGTGTTGAAGACTATAGAATTTAAATTACATTAATTTATGGATATGTTGTATCTATAACACTACAAAACCATATGCTCTTTGCAATTACACTTGCATTTAGAAATACACATTTATATACATAGATATAGATTTCTTTAATGATATGTTGCATTTATTATTCTAGGAGAGCATCCAGTAATTGCATTTACATTTACATTTAAAAACACACACACACACACACACACATATATATATATGTGTGTGTGTGTGTGTGTGTGTGTGTGTGTGTGTGTATCATTTATATTCAGTGTTTAGAAACAACCCATTAGGTCTGCACATGGATAAAAATTCATAAAATTAGATCTCCCATACATGTTTTGTTGAAACCTACACCCTATTCATGCATCCTACAATTGCAATAGTATCCACAGGGCCTCTTACACAAGCTACAGTAATCACAAAAAGTGTAAGAGCCACTTTATATCATATTTGGACTACAAAACCCTAAAAAATAGGGTAACTCAGATTATGATTTGTTGTGAGCTGTATGGACAAAATCATTAGCACTAGCTCATTCTTGGATTCTTTTGAAAGAGAAGTGAATCAGGTGGCAATTAAGTACAAACCTTATAGTGTCAAGGTGAATGAGGTGATCAATTTTGATTGGCCAACTAATGAAGAGTACAAGGCAGTCCAATTGACTGGTGACACGTGTGCTTTCTGCCCCAATGCTTGTTTGCTCCTCCTTTTTCTATAAGAAGGATTTCAAGGCCAGAAGTATGGGTTAGCAAGTTAGATATTTTTGGTCGAGTCTAGATGAAGTTGTAGAGCAAATTGTAAAGTTTGATGGTTTTAGGGAAAATGAAATTTAGGTTTTGAGTCATTCTGTAGTAGGTTTTGAATTCATGGGGATTTGATGTTTTATGACAGTACTGGCATTTGAATTGATATGATTAATTTAAACTCATGTCTCTCCATTGTACAAGCATATCTAAATTTTGAATAAAATGATTAAAGGTTGTTTTGTTCATCTCACTGCTGTGGTGTGTATAATTCTTGTTTTAGGTTTAATTCAAGGAATTAATTAAAATGCTTGAATGGGATTGTAGGTGGATATGTTCTATATAAGCTATTTTATTTTTTTTGTCTTATCTTATACCATTTTATGAGAATGGGGATGCAATTGTACGAGAAGATCTTTGGAAACTAGGCATGAAAATTGAAGGTTAAATAGAATGGGGGTGCTAAACTTACAGTACTCATTTCCCCTTGGTCGTCAATTTTCCATGAGTACCCTCAACCTCATCCTCGACGTTGGTATTGACCTTGTTTTCACTCCTCCAAACTCTTCCTCAGCATTGATATTGACCTTGTTTTCACTCCTCCAAACTCTTCGTCGGCACTAGTATTGACCTTCTTTTAACTTCAAACTCTTCCTCAGCACTGGTATTGAACTTGTTTTCACTCCTCCAAAATCTTCCTTGGTGCTGGCATTAACCTTCTTTTCACTACTCCAAACTCTTCCTCGACGTTAGCATTGACCTTTCACTTCTCCAATTTGACGAGCTACAACCTGGTTTCGTTAGTTTTTATAGTATGTTAATTAAGTTCAAAATTTTGGCACCAATTAGCTAGGTTTTAATATTCTACAATATAGTTAAGTATATCAGCTATATTTTACATAATAAATAATATAATTATTCAACCTATTATAATTAGATATTCTATTCTTTAACAAAAATATTATAATTAATAATTAATAATAAGTATATTTTTATATAATACAAAATATAATTAATATAATATATATTTAATATAATAGTAATATATATTAATATGAGAGAGAGAAACTAAATTTTGATTGGTTGTTTCATGTCAACAATCCAAGGATGGCATGTGTCCTTGGGGAGTTATGCTCAAGGTAGTATGCCATTTGATTAAAGATATGATAGTTCTCCTTTAAGACCTCTTCAATGTACCCATTGTACACTTAAGGATAGTCACTCCCACCTCTTCACCCCTCTATCTATTGAGCTATCTCTCCCTCTCCCCCTTTCTCTCTCATTCACTCCATCTCTCCCTGAATCTCTCCTACTCTATATCTCTATCTCTATTTCTCTTTTTATCTCCCTCTTACTCCTCTCTATATACCCAAGAGTAATTAGGAGGTGGAAGGTAGGCTTATGGGAGAGAGGAAGGGCAGAAGGGAGAGAGTGGGAGAGGGTGGAAAAGAGTGGGAGAGGGTGGCAAATAGTGGGAGAGTGTGGGGGAGAGAGGCAACAAGAGAGTGGGAGAGAGTGGGAGGGAGGTAGGAAGAAGGTGGGAGAGAGTGGGAGAGGGTGTGAGAGAATGGGAGAGAGTGGGAGAGTGGGAGATAGGGAGGGAGAGAGTAGGAGAGAGTAGGAGAGAGTGGGAGAGGGTGCGAGAGAGTGGGAGAGAGTGGGGAGAGAGTGTGGGAGGGAGTGGGAGAGGGGAGTAGAAGTGTGAAATACATGTCTGGGGACTATACATAGTATTTGTAGGAGAATGGTATCTCTATTTTGAATTATTCTAAACCTTGTTTCTATGCTTAGTAGTTTTTTAAATTCATTTTGTTGTTATACTCTATAATTAATAGTTTATATATTGTACTCTCTCTATACATGATTTTTAGCAAGATTGGGGACACTAATAGAACCTTGATTTTTTTTTTTTAAAGACTAAGAAATGTATGAAAATTTGACAACATGAAAACCATGAAAATAAAAGTGAAAATAAAAATTTAACATAGTAAAAATGGCCAATCATATGCCAAAAATGAAAAGAACCATTTGTTGTTACTCTAATATTTCAACCACATACTAAATTACCAAGTACATTTTATAAATGTATCATGCAAGGAGCACAATATTGGGAATCAATGTGAATGATTCTCATCAAGAAATTAGACAAGCTTTGAGATTGAAGGACCCAAGCTCTTTGTAGGTTTTCAATGAAGATTTAATTAGCCCCTAATAGGAACAATAAGAAAATAGATAAATGTGAAAATAAGATTCAACTATTGGTCCATTTTTGTTCAATATAAGTTGTATTTAAAATCATTATGTGTTGTTTTTATAACAACAAATAGATTTTTTGTGTTCAACTATTAATACATATGTGTTGTTTTTATAAAATAGGACACATAGAACAAAACTTTGAAGTTCCATCACCACCCATAACCATAAACCCTAAACCATTAACCCTTAACC
>VDFB02193867.1:605431091-605573514 GCA_007258455.2 Sequoia sempervirens
GATTTGTTGGTAAATTGTATGGATAAGATTAATGGTACTAGCTCATTTTTAGAATCTTTTGAAAGAGATGCTAATCAAGTAGCGGTAAAGTATTTGCCTTATAGTACAAAGGTAAAAGAAGTGATTAATTTTGACTAGCCAACTGACGAAGAATACCAGAGGTGGGTGGCTATGTATTTGAATGATGATGAGTAAAAATAGTGGGATACTAATAGGTGGCAAATCAGATGTTGTGGTTATAACATTTCCAATTTTGTATGGATGACTTTCTTGGTGTGGGTTTTGCATGGTTTTTTGTTATTGCATCAACCTTCCTCCACTGACATAATGAACAAGAATATGCTCCAGGATGATTGTTGTTGTAACGATTTATGAACAAGAATATTTTTCAAGGTGGTGGCTATTGTAACAAATTTTGGAATATCACTAGGTGCTCCAATTGAGTGCTGACAGGTGTACTTTCTGGCCCGGTGCTTGTTTACTCCTTCATTTTCTATAAGAAGTATTTCAAGGCCAGAAGTACGGGTTAGCAAGTTAGATAATTTTTATCGAGTCTAGGTGAAGTTGTAGAGAAAATTGTAAAGTTTGATGGTTTTAGAGAAATGAAATTTAGGTTTTGAGTCATTATGTAGCAGGTTTTGAGTTCATAGAGATTTAATGTTGTATAACAGTACTAACATTTGAGTTGAAAATAAAATTCGAGCTCATGTCTCTCCATTGTACATGCATATCTGAACTTACAATGAAATAACTAAGGGTTGTTTTATCCATCTCACTGTTGTGGTGTGTATGATTCTATTTTAGCTTTAATTCAAGGAATTAATCAAAATGCTTAAATGGGATTATAGGTGGATATGTGCTATATAAGGATTTGATAAGTAGTCTTGGGTTAGAATGCATACTGATGAAATTGTAATGCAATATTGTTAGGGACCTTATATGTGATGTATTAAATCTATTATAAACCTCTAGATGCTTATGAATTTGACTCCTGCAATGGATATATGGCACTGATCTAAGTTGTAATTATTCATGTAGTTCAGTATTTGTTTGTCTTTGCCTAGAGCTTGCTACAAATTGCAAATCATTGACTATCTTATACAATGGATTGAGTTTAGTTATCTCACACTCTAGATAGTTGATATTGTCTATGAACAGCCAATTCTAGTTGATATTATCTTATTGGTCGAGCTATTAAGTGAGATCATCTGCTATTATTAATGTTGTTTATAATAATCTAAGTTACTGGGTTTGCCCTAGGAAGCCTGGGTACGATATGGGTTTGGTTTGGGTTTGAAATTTGGGTCTAGTTCGATCAAATTTGTTGTGGATTCGAAAAAATGACTGTGGGTTCGACCAGGGTTCGAAACCCTGACTGTGGGTTCATCCAGGGTTCATTTTTTTTTAACCCAATTCAAACTTGGGTAGAATTTGTGCCCAGGCAGACTTTTTCAATGTGTTTTTGCAATTTTTGATTAATTTTTTGACCTTTTGTTGACTTTTAAAGAATATTTTATTCCCTCTAACCCTAATATTTTCCTCTAACACATGAAATAGATATGTGTTGTCTTCGTGTGTAGCTATGTTGAGATAAATTTCAATTGAATACCATTAATATTTCATTTTTATAGCTGTGTGAATTGTGGTTAGACCAAAGTAAATCATTTTCTTGCATTTATTTAGTTCATAAGTATTTTGTCAAACAGTTGTCAAAAAAAAATTAGTTAGGGATATTTTAATGGTATCTAAGCTAGTTTTCCTACTAGCCTGTTGGGTCACTAGTAGATTGATGTAGAAATACACTCCATATGCATCCAAGTGATAAAATAAACTAGTGCTATCAGATAAAACTCAAAAGGCCACAATTTCAATGTTTGGAAAATATAGAAGGATTTTCATTTGCAGATTTGGAAGTAGAAGAAATCATGGAAAACAAAGATAAAAGAAATTCACATGAGGACATTAATATAGAGCAGTGCAACTAAATGTGCTTATAAAGGGATAGCAACAGTTGACCAAGTTATTGACACGAATGTTGAAAATATGAACAATGATGCAATTAACTTTGAAAACAACAACAATAATAATAATACCAGAATAATAATAGGATTAGTAAGTAGACCCCTGATGCCTAAATTTTGGATAGAGCAGAAGACCTAGATGGTCAAAGGAACAAAAGAATGTAGGACAGAGCTATTTGGACTACCTAAATGAGTATAGATCTATTAGGAATAATCTCATGAAATGTCTCTTACCAATTTTTGCCAATTGAAGCTAAGAAATAGACCCAAGAAAGAGAGAGGAACCCACAACTAGGAATTACAATGAAGGTTAGGCAACTTGTGCATACCTACTTTTGACAGCTCAAAAAAATGCAAAACACGTTCTTAGATCCAAAATTTGGATACATACTTCTCAAATCCTATGTTTGAAGAGGAAGCAATAAAATATGCCAAATGAATCTATATCATGACATTTGAGTATAAAGTGGTGGTGTATTTTTGCTATGTTATTTGGCTATTAGTATGGTGGTGTATTCTAAACTTAATTACTGCTACAAATATGTATAGATTTCTAATTTTTATATGTTTTTGTATTATTGAACCCAAAAAAAACCAAACCCCAAAAAGAAATTTTACCGAACTGGCAAACCGGGTTCTCGAACCTGAACCAGAACCCAAAACCAAACTAGTAACTTAATAATGGTGTAAAGGTTGTAAACACATTAAGGGATCACCCTCCTGGGTCTTGTAGAGCCTGAAGTGTAGGAGGATTTTAAAGTCCTCGTTAGTTGGTCCAAGTCCTTCGAGCTGCCTTCGATTGGAATTGGCGATTCCATAGGTATATTAGAAGACAAACCTAGTTACATTGTAAAAAGAACCAACATACACATCAACCACTGAACAACCACCTCTACAACTAACTCTTTAATCTTTTATGATAACATGAAACATAAAACACACTAATTTCAAGGTTGTTAACATCATTATTGAAATGGTTTAATTTTTTGACCTTTCAAACATTAAAAAGTACATCATTAAATTAATTATGTAATGGCATAAAAATTAAAAACATCATGAATTAATTATGTAACTACATAATTCAAATATAATTCTATCAAGAAATTAATATCAAATAGATAATATAATTGCATAACTTCTACATTTCAATGTCATTGATCTTCTTCTTCATCCAACTCTTTGTCTGTATCATCCAATCTAGATTTGACATTGTAAGGATTGGTCATATCATCATCATCATCATCATCATCAAAATTATTTTTGATAATGTCATTATCCACACGGATGTCATCTTCATGAACATTAACTCCTACATCATCATCATCTAGTTCCTCCTCTTCGACAACTTCATCAGGGACATCATCAACTAACCATTGATCTTGATCATCATCTACATCATCTTCTAGTTATTTAGTATCTTCTTCTTCCACCACATTATACTTTACCAACCTTCCTCTTGGATCATGTCTAACAACAAATGACCAACCCGATTTACCTGGAACCTTTGAGTAAAATAACTGCTCACATTGGCTTGGAACAACATAGGGCTCATTTCTAGCTCACTCGATCAACCTTGTATTAACCATGGTAAATCCATTATCATGTTCAATAATAGTTCTCTCAGGATCATTTTCATTCAATTGTAGCCTATACCATAGGACGACGAACAAACTTAATTTGAAGGTCTTAAAGTCACACTCAAGTATATCATCCAAAATCCCATAGTATCAATTTTTTGAGACTTCTGGATGTATGTCACTTCTAGATGAAACATTAGTCACCTGAAAGACTGCAGTTATACCAGAATCACAAGTTTTCTTCATGTCATTCAACATTTTTATTCAAAATTTACAACCATTGCACCACATAGCCTTGTGGTGTTTCACCTACAATATGTCAAACATGTAAAAATTATTGCAATATCATCAGTTGATAAACATATTTATTCTTTGCCAAATGTATGCAAAGAAAACAATCTCAAGATATATATACATCAATATACTTGAAAATAATTAAATAATATGGGTAATTAATATATTTATACATACCTATTTCTCTCTTAAACCATATGCTAAATCAATTTCTCTTTGTGTAACATTGGAATCTCCATTACGATGAGCTTCTTTAACCAATGAAGCTACACCTTCCCATGTTAATGCGCAACCAAATTTTTGACATCGTTCAATCCATACCGTCATCCAATCGAGATTGTTGGCAATGTACAAATGTAGTGCATCCCACTCTCGACCAACTATACCAAAATAAATTGAAATTCACAAACAATGTATAATTAGTTAAATACCACAGTATACAACCTTAATTTATAATTGATGTATATTGAAGATTAAAAATTAAATAAGTACAATATACATAAAAAGATTTCTTCCAATTAATCTCCATGACCATCTTATAATTACCTCTCACTTTCCTCAATCTACCTTTCCCCAATAGGTACTCCCCTTCAAATTTGTTAATGGAGTTGGGATCCCAAATGTGATATAAATAAATCTTTGTTGCAAACTTAGGAAGATATTGACTAATGTACACCATGGTCTGGTATACCATATATCCCTCCACCATAGAACCCTCAGGATGTGCTCTTTGTCTAACCAAAGCCTTCAAAAATTTCAAGTGCCTCTCAACCATCCACATTGACCTTGTGTGAACAAGTCCACACAATTCAATCTCCTCAATTTAGTGTATGAGGTAGTGTTCTTGTGCATTGAAAAATGTTGAAGGTAGACACTTTTGCATTTCACATATTAGATGAGGAATTTTTCTCTTCCAATAAATTATATCTTCTTTATGGATTTCTTTAGATGATAGCCATCTACAAGTGATTCAAGGCACAAATATATTAACGATATTTAACAAAAATATACAGTATATTACATAACAAGTAAAATAAATGGCAATTATAAGATGTATATAGCAATTTTAACAAATCTCGCTACTTATCTCATGTATTTTCCAAGATCATATATAACTTGCTTGATACTGTTGTCAAAGTTGTCTAGGAGAGATAAAGGTAGAACGTACTGCAACAATTATAAAATGATCTTTTCATTATTTTTCCAAAATTAGTAAACACAATACGCTGAAAAGTACATGCATTATACAAGTGTACATAATATACTAGAATAATTACCTTAATGAAGGTATGCCAATCATGCATTTTCATCCCTAACCCCAATTCACCTTTCTTTGTTATTATATTGTTTATATTTGTAGAAAATCCTGTGGGAAATCGAATGTTTTGTATGACTTCTTTTATAGTATTGCTTTGCTGCTCTATTAATAACCAAGGAAAGGCACTTATATTAATTTGGTCTCCATCACTATTTAATTGAATGACATTTTTCATTGCATGATTGGCTTCCTGAATGTCATTGCAAATTTTGATAATTTTTTCTGTCATGCCTTCCATCCAATATTTTCTATAATGTTTATGTTATATTCTTTCCTATATGCATTTTATCAAACAAATGCATAATTTATAGCTACTCATAGTAGGGCAACCTACTAAATTGTCTAAGATAACTTTTCAGTCCCTATGGAAGCTGGCCATTAATGCCTTGATGACCTTCATGAAGCATATAAGTTAAACAAATTAACAACAGCAATCATCATTGTCAATTACAACATGAGTAAACACAACACAATATAAAAATATAAATTCAAAACATATCATATATGATAGATAAACAATTTGATCCAATGTATAACCTTGACAATTAATTCTATTAGATTCCAACTTCCATAGGCGAGGTGACATTCTTTGTGGTTTTGATGTAGTCTCCTCTTTCCCATTGAAAAGATGTTTTTTAACAGTTTGATACTTATGATTTCTATGGAGGAATTTCCTATACCCATCAAACATCTACTTTCCTAAACTGTTTAAATGACAAGATTTCATCTTTGGACGACAAATTGGACATGCAAATTTTCCTTTTGTTTGAAGACCTGCAAGATGATATATAATTGGATTAAATATGTCAATTTTTATAATTATATATAATGAATAGATTATTTTAAAAACATTCATGATATCTACTTCATCAAATTAAAAATTGTTAAAGTGCAGTCGAACATTATAACATACCAAAAAAATGTGTTAGCCCTGGGGCATCATGGATTGTCCATACAAGCATTACATGGAATTGAAATTGTCTTTGTCCTATTGGTCTGGAGACGTCATACATAGTGATTCCATTCCATAACTTTAGTAACATGTCGATAAGAGGCTCGATATATACATTCATATCTTTAACTTGGTACTTACCTAGTTGAATGAACATAAACATTACATAATTATTATAACCATTTTACAACAATATATATAAATTAATGTACATGACTATTGAATGAAAAAATATAAATCATTATGCAACAAATAAGACAAATGAGATGCTACTATGTTAAAGAAAATTAATGTAAACAAATACCTAGAACAATCATTGACAACATTATGTGCTCCCTCTTTATTGACATCCATGGAGGAATGTTATTGTTGATAAAAAAAATAGGCCACACTGAGTAAATAGATCTTAGCTCTCCAAATGGATTGACACCATCCGCTACCAATGAAAGCCTGAGATTATGAGGTTCTTCTTTAAAGTGTGGCCATTTTTCCTCCATGTCCCTAAATTCAGAACCATCTGCAGGCATTCAAAGAATGTCATCTCCACTTCTATTTTGTGCATGGTAATCCATAAATTGTGCTAAGCTTTCGCACCTAAATAATCATTGCATACGTGGAATAATGGGAATATAATGAGACACCTTTTTTGTTAGTTGATCTGTTCGATATCTACTGATATGAAATTTTGGGCATTCTATTGCAAATTCTTATTGTTTATGATATATAATATGATCATTAGGACATGCATCTATTGCTTAATACTCCATTATGATATCTTTCATAATGGCATATAAATCTCAGTATGAGAGAGGTAAAATATTTGATGGTGGTAACAAAAATTCACCAATCAATCTACAAAAAAATAAATTTGTTCATATAAAGAATATTAATGGTACATATTTCATCCTTTATTTACTAGTGATGAACTAACAACAATTAAAATAGATGAAAAAAGATGACATATAATGGCATACCTTAACATCTGTGAGATTTCTATGTTTGATAAACCATTCATAACCTTCACGTTCAAAAACAATAATACAACAGAGAGAAGAGTTGTTTTAGAGCCTTCATAAAGGGGCTCGTATGCCTTGTCAAATAGAGGTAAATCATGAACATCATCAAAGTCATCTTGATCATCATGATCAGCTCTGCCACTAAATATGGCATGGATCAATGTATTCATACCATCATCTTCAACTATGTTTTCTAGAGCATGATCTTCTTCCATAGGATCATTAACTTCATCTTTGATATTCACAGCTCCATGTTCATCCGCTTAAAAAACCACATTCTCTGGGCCATGATAATCCATATCATCTTCCCTAGGGCACCCCACCTTTATAATAATGATAGACACAAATAAACCATGATCATGATCAAGTGATTATATACATATATATATAACGTTAAAACAATATAAACATTTACAAATTCAATCAATATAAACACATATAATGAACAACTTACCAATGGACGATAATCATGCCCTCTTCAACGTGACCATGCTACCTACAATGTTTTGTAGCTGTTGTGATTAAAAGTTGTCTCATCTTTAAGCCCTTGCAATTATTGCAAGGACAATAAAATTTCCCATCACCCTTTCTTTTTAATTTAGCCCACAATCTATCAAGTGTCTCTTCATTTTGTCCTGGACTAATATTATCTAACATGATTTTTCTTTACCAAGCTTGACTATTTAGATCTTAAAAAAAATCAAACTCACACTCCAATAATTTTTATTCATAGACACGTAACATAATCTAATAATTCTGATATTTTACACAAAAAAAAATTTCATGCAACCACCCCTGCAAAAGAGAAGATAATCTTAAGTTAATGACCCCAAAAAACACTTTATAATGCTAATTCCAAAACTTATTAAATTCTGATTTTACTATGATTTCCAATCATTAAGACTCTTAAAATCAGAATATTGAACTTGATCACAAAATTCCTACAACAATGGAGGTAGCAAGCTAGTAAGAGCAAGTGACCCATTCCTAAAGAGCAACGAGTCAGAATCATCATTGCTAATGTCACTACAGATTTATCCTTTTAGTTAAAGATGCAATGTGTCACTTCTTATGACGAGCTTATCCCTAGGGCCCTCAACATTGAGAGAGCCCTAATAAAAAATAATAGAAGCATTGGTAAGAGCATGATTAGGGTACAAACCCTAGGCCTCCGTAGAAAACATAAACAACAACTATAGCGGATTAGTGAGGTTGCAATACTAGAAAGATTGAGACATTGTAGGTAATAACAAAATCTTGCAATCTAAAGATTGTAGCCAATAACAAGCACACTATGTAGCTTAGTGACATTTGTAAATGCAATCTACAGTAAGAAGAATGACAATCACTTGAGATGTGACAGTCAAAAATAGGCTAAGCAGTAACAAGATAATAAAGCTCAAACCTTCCATAGTAAAGTGGAGATTTTAATAGTGAGTTTCCTTACCCCCTTCCTGATCTTAAGGGTTTTTCAAATGCTTTTGGTAGTGTTAGACAAGGCAAATCCAATCAGGGAATGACTATCCAAATGAAGTAACAATGGTAATCATAGGTTCAATGTTTCTTCTTAGCCATTAAAATTTTATAATGGAGGTAGTGGATTGCATGTTTGAGTTGTGTTTTGAGACTAACCAAAGATGGAAAAATAATGAATAATACCTTGTGGACTGTGAAGTAATGTTAATAAGGTTGAAGGATCTTAAGAACTACAATACCATGAAACAATGAGTCCCCTATAGTAAGTAGGCAGTCTATAGGGCATAGTTTGATTTTATAGAAGGATGCTCATGAAAGGAATCTTCAAGTGATAGTGAGTGAGTTGTTTGAGATTGCAGTTGAGGGTGGAATACCCAATCTTAAAAGAAGTTAGCAAAGCAGTAAATGTGGAAGAAAATTGAATCGTACACAATAAACAATTCACAATGTTATCTTCCATAATGCCTTGAGTTTGAAGACAAAAATCTCATTGTACCTTCAAGAAGAAAGTGGTGACCTTAATGGTCAATTACTAGTAACCATAATTTTAAAACATGCTATTGTGCTTGTGGAGGCAACATTTTAAGCAAGGAAATGAGTGGTGGTTTGCAACAATGGCAAGTATGAAGGACTTGTTTTATATGCATACTATGCAGTCTAGCTCAAGACAATGTTCTTAGAAGAGATTGAAGGTGGATTATGGAACTCAAGGGTTACCATGAAAAGGATTAAAGCAAAGACTAAGATTTATTTAAAAGCCATGGTCATGAAGATATTAAATATGTCACATGCAAAAACATAGTAGCTGGAGTAATGAATACAGTGCCAAAGAGGACAGTGTGCTAGGGCAGATTTAGGAGATCTCCACATTATCTAATTATAGGGAAATACATCATTTATTTATTTTTTTAATTAAAAGAAATCATTCTAAACCCTATATAGGATACACTAATACTTCAAAATCCTCTGAAGGAATTTGAGATTATGCAAATATATGTCAAGTAACATTCATAAGGTTTAGAAAATCTTGATCACTCTCTAGAATAGCCCATTAAACATGGGTTGTGCTTGAATGCACTACATAATTGATATAACACAACCACTCTGCATATCAACCAGAGTTATAGGCTCTTTATTGCAGCAAGATGCAATCACTCTTTGATCATGCTATAATTACATCCTAACCTGTTAAAGTTGAGACAACCTGAATGCACCCAATGATGATTGACACCTACATTATACAACCTTAATTAACTACATTATATGAGTGCCTCCATTTCTATCACAACATAGCCACATTAAACTTGGGTCACACATGAATGCATCTATGTATTTGTTATAGCACAACTGTGCCACATGACCAATAGAGTTATGGATCACATAATTATAGTCACAAGAATTTGTTCCTTGGTTGTGATCTTATGGTGATTCCACACAACAAAATCTAGACATGAAATTCTCAAAACCCTTAACCTCTAAAAATTAAATCTGATGAGATGTTGCTTTAAAATATGATTTTCAAACTTGGAACTACAAATTTGACTTCACAACTGAATTCTATAAAAAGACAATGACTGCCCTCAACCTAGCGATATCTTCTTGAAATTTTTTTCTGATTTTTCCCAAAAAAATCATCCTTAGTTCTCCACAAACTATCTCAAGTAGAGCAAAACACTGTCACAATAAATCAGGCGTGAACACACTTTTCTTTATGTTGGCCACAATTTGGTTTTCTTTAATTTTTCGTGTCTATCAAAAATTTGACGGAAATGATAACTGACATTTCAACAAATGTTGGGGATAAATTTTCAAAAAATTGGAAATTGCACATCAGATTTTATAAGCACCCGATGAACATCATATTTTACATATTTCATTGGTCAGTTTCATCGTATTTTGCAGTCAAATGTATTAGTGCCATGTATCCTATCATTTACCAAGGAAATCCATTATCATTTCATACCTATCACAAGACTTGGTTTTCCCTTGCCATTGGTTTCAACATTCCAATCCACCTATCCAACATCCCTCCATTATCTCATCCACTTCATCAATAAACACAATTCATGCCTATCATAAGGCTTGGTTTTCCCTTTTCATTGGTTTTACTATTCCAATCCACCTATCTAATATACCTCCACTATCCTATCCACTCCTCAATAAACACAAGTAGACATAAAACATAAACATGTGATTTTAACATAAAACCATAGAGATTGACATCAACCTACATAACATGCAGTCCAAACAATCCTTTGTCATCATGAACATTTCCTTATCATTATTCACTTATCTTATACATGATGTTTCCTTCTTGAAACTAGATGTTTTTCTTATACAAGATGTTTCCTTCCTGAAACCAGACATGACCCAAATCCATCCTTTAGTCCTTCTCACACCTTGGAAAAAGATAGTGTTGTTGTGTGTCTATTGATCATTTCTTGTCTTTTTCTTTGGTTTATCTTTTTGATCTTTTGATTTTTCTTTGGATTTATCTTATTACCCATGCTATTCCTACTCAAGGTCACCATGATCATTTCATATCATGCATAAATTAGGGCAAGGTCTATTGTTTTTGTGTGTTATGTTTGGTGGTTGTCTCATCACAAATCCACCAAGAGTGTCATATTCCTTGTGAGTGTTGGGGCATCATATTGTCTATTTCTTGTTTACTTGAGAGTAATTCCATGCATTGCATACATTGTCACCTTGGTCTTCCATACCCTGGTGTATAACATCCATTGCTATATCAAATAAAGGTTGTTAATCTCAAATTCAACATAACACATCATAATCATCACTACATTTCATAATAATTTTTCTTGCACCCATATTTTAATATTTTTCATCCATCATTTTCCATCTTTCATCTAACATTTTCTTGATTTCTCTTCTTTTGAGAGATCACCCATGTAATTAATGCACATGTAATCTCTCAAGGGGGAATTAATTATCCCAATCATGTCATCTTTTATAATTCCCCATTTCTCACTTGAATAGGGCATATCACCACCTTCTTCATCTCTTTTTACTTTTCTTCTTATCTACTTTTTTTTTTTCTTTGAAATAATGTTACTTTGAATATTGCTTCAGAGGGGGAAAATGTGGACACTAAAAATTATCCTAATTAAATAATTTTATTATTTAATTAGATTAATGTCATTCCTCTAAGTTCATATCCATATAATTAAATAATTTTAATTTTTTAATCATTCTAAACTATTCTCTAGTGTTAATTATACAATTTTAATTGTTTAATTAATTGACCACTTTTTAAATAATTATATTTAATTATTTAGTCTCTAAAACTCTTCATAATTAAAAAAATATGTTTATTTATTTAATTAGCTAATTTCTAAATTATTCTATAGTTAAATAAATATTTTTATTTATTTAATTATCCATGTGGGTGTGAATAAATAAATGATTTTTATTTATTTATTGTACATTTTTTTTATTTATTCAATCTTTTCATCTTTTTCTCTTCAATCAACTCTATCTCAATTTTTGGAATCTAAATCTTTCCTAAATCATTAACTTTTGTTCATTTGGAAACATCTTCTTCATCCACCAATCAACTCAATAATCAAAATGGAAACTTCATGTGAACAATTATTTATTGATCAAATTAATTAATTCATAATTATCTCTTCAATCTTCAAAATGGAAATTTCTATTTTAAAGTTGAGCTGACTTTATTGATTTTTTAGTTATCTCAAGTCTTCATCCTTATCCCCCTCTCTTATTTGTTTTTTCCTCAAAAAGTCTATAAATAAGATAATTTTTTCATCATTTGGGATCTTACATCTTATTCAAATCAACTCTATCAAAATATGTCATTAATCAAATCAATCATCAATCATATTATAATGCCACTAGATTTAGCACCCACATCCAAAGACAAAGCAACATCACATTGTTTCTTTATAAGGTTTGTAGTGGGATTGGTAAAGTATAGAGATTAAAATTTGATTTCTTTATTTATGTTTTCATCTTATTTTAATTTCTTTATCTTATTATTTCAATGCATACACTATATACAACATATATTTTGTATAGTATATTATATATTATATAGTATATATATTAAATATTATATATTATATATTTATTGATGTGTAGCCAAGTCACAAGAGAGAGAGGGAGTGGGAGGGACTTGTGAGAGAGGTAGGGAGAGAAAGACCTGAGAGGGAGTGAGAGACCTAAGAGGAATGGGGAGCGAGACTAAGTTGAGAGGGAGAGAGAGAGATAGTTGAGAGGGAGAGAGGGAGAGAGAGTGGGAGACACTGGAGAGAGACTTGAGAGGGAGAGGAGACTTGAGAGAGAGAGAGACTTGAATGAGAGAGATTTGAGAGAGAGAGACCTGAGAGGGAGAGAGAGAGAGAGAGAGATCTTAGAGGGAGGAAAAGAGCAAGAATTGAGAGGGATAGAGAGAATTAAGAGGGAGAGAGAGACTTGAGAGGGGGAGAGAGGGATTTGAGAGGGAGCAAGGGAGGGAGGGAGATAGAGAGAGAGATACTTGTTAGGGATGGAGAGAGATACTAGAGAGGGAGAGAGGTATGGAGAGAGGGAGAGAAAGAGGGATCTAGAGAGAGACTTGAGAGGGAGAGAGGGAGGGGTAGAGGGACATAGAGAGTCTTGATAGAGAGACAGAGATACTTGAGAGGGAGGGAGAGAGATACTTGAGAGGGAGAGGGAGAGAGAGATACTTGAGAGGGAGAGGGAGGGAGAGAGAGAGAGAGAGAGAGAGAGAGAGACTTGTGAGGGAGAGAGAGAGAGAGAGACCTAAGAGGGATAGAGTGGGAGGGAGAGACCAAAGAGAGAGAGTGAGAGAGAAGGAGTGGGAGGGACTTGAGAGAGAGAGAGAGGGAGGGACCTGATAGAGGGAGAGAGGGAAAGAGAGAAAGACTTGAGAGGGGAGAGAGAGAGAGTTGAGAGTGTTGCATGTATCAAAAAGTTGTCACAAAAAAGAAGTTGTCATTTATTTTAACTTCTCAATTGGTTATCTACTAGTTGTTATCATTAATGTGATGGATGTAGGTTATTAGTTGTATATGTCAAGGATATTAAGAAAATTATAATGAATAAAGGTTACAAGTGTTCATTGGTTGCTATGAGTTTTGCTCTGGGTTTTGCTCCTATGTTTGTGTGATTCAAATATGTTGATTATGGTTGTTGGAAGTTGTTATATCCAGATTTTTGGCTTTTGATTCATTGTGTAGTGTGAACCATGATCACTAGTTGTGAACTGTGGTTTTATGTGTTCTAGTTGAGTCCTAGGAGAAATTTTGTTGGTCTAGATTTCCTATTGATTAAGTCTTATGACTTGTGGTTCCGAAGTTAAGTTGTTATGATCATATTGAAGATAATTTGGGTGTCTAGAAGGACTGGATAGTGCTAAGGGATGTGTGTGCTTAATTGTTCTATGTTTTACACTAGTCTGAATGACCTTGTGTTGAACACTACTTTCGATGTTGATGAAGCATGTGGAGACCTATTTGGTTCCTAATCAAGTGCGTGTTTGGGTCACCCTCATTCTAATTCCACACTAGAATGTTTTGGCACTGACATAATTTGAATTTAATGATGGATGGCCAACTTTGGATACATTTCAAAGTTAAAGATGGTATAAATATAGGATTAGTTAGTAATGAATGTAGAACATAGAACAAAGAAAATACAAATAAGTGTGAATAAATAGAACAGATAAGATGTGAATCGGTATGTATATGTGATGCAAGTGTGGTAGATCAATGTGAAGCCTAAATGATGAATTTCTAGATACAGTGAGTTGAAGGTGTACTCTATTGTTCATGCATATTTATGAATGGTTGAAGTGAATCATGGTGGAAATATCTATTGTATTGAGATCACATGTTGTCCTTGTAACATATCTTCTCCATCTTCTTTGTATCTTCATGGAAGTGAGCCCTCTAGGTGGTTAACTCTATAGGATAGTGAGACTTGATCTAGATAGTGAGTCCTTGTTTCGACTGTGAGCCCTTTTTTTCTTTGGTAGTGAGCCTTTGTAATCAATTTTGTTATTCTCTATAGTGTGATTTAATCCTCACCATGGTTTTTCCCTCATTAGGTTTTCCACATAAATCTAGTGTTATTTTGTTTATGTGATGGTTTTTAGTTTCTACACTTGTACTTAATGTTTAATCATTTTAGCAGAGTTAAAGGTTTGTGATTGATCTAAGTTCTAGTGAATTTTTTAGAAGTTTAAAATTTCTTCAGTGGATTCACCCCCCTCTCAGTTGTATTGATCAACAATTGGTATTAGAGATTGGTTCTTTAGAGAAGAGATTAACTACTTAAGGAAGCTTTGGGATGGCTGGAAAACTTACTTATGAGTATCCACAATTTGATGGAATAAATTATGCTATTGGGAAAATATCGATGGAAGAATATATGGAGAATTGTTGATATGATGTGGAGAAAGCTTACAAGACACCCTAGGCTCCTCCTGCTAATGGTCTGAGTATAGCTAATGATATTAAGGCACATGAAGTAAACAATAAGGTGAAATTAATTTTAAAGAACATTCTTGTACATTTTGATCTAATTAAAGTGTAAAACCTGAAGACTGCTAAGGAAGTCTAGGATGCTTTAGAAAAGGTGCATGAAGGTGATGAAAGGGTCAAAGAATAAAATTTGTACAACTTGGAGACACAATTTGAGCTCCTAATATGTTTGAAGATGACAATGTTAAATCCTATGAACATAGATTGGATGAGGTAGTAGCTGGAATGTGAGGACTTGGTGCTACAATAGATGAATCTAGGATTGTGAAGAAGATTCTTAGAACTCTCATTGATGCCCATAGGAAAAAGGTATGTTTTATTGAAGAGAATATTGACTAAAAGAAATACACTAAATATTATCTATTGGGAACTCTGACATCTAAGAGATGAGAAAGTTGAATTTGAGAAATGGATCCAAATTAGAAACTACATTAGAGGGAAAAAAAGTTGAAGATTCGGATGAAGAAAATCATAATGAAGTAGAAGCTAACTTTTTAATAAGGATGAAGAAGGGCTTTGAAAAGTATGAAGGTAAGTTACCCTTTAAATGCTTTAGTTATGGAGGAATATGACATTATGCTTTGAGGTGTCCAAAAAGAGAAAAAATGAATAAACAAAGACATGAGAAAGAAAAGAAAGGTAGAAAGATCAACAACACATATTATATGAATGAGAATACTAGTATATCTAATGAAGAATTTGATTATGGATATACTGATGATAATGAATGCTTGTTCTTGGCTATAAAAGATGAGTGTACTTCTACTAAATCTGAGAAATAGGTGAAGGAATTCCCTCCAGAGAAAGAGAAAAATGAAGGTATTGTAATCTCTTCTCTACATGCTAAACAAGAAAAGAACTATTGGGTTGTTGATAGTGGTCATTCACATCACATGAATAGTGATAAAACGAAGTTTATTAAAATTGAGAAATATGATGGAGGCTTAGTTATGTTTGGAGATGATACTGGTGCTAAGATTTGTGAAATTGGTTTAGTAAGTTTTGATGACAAGCATAACAATGATGATGTTTACTATGTTAAGGGTTTAAGGAATAATCTCTTGACTGTTAGATAAATGTGTTGTAAAGGATACAATATTATATTTAAGGATGAAAGATGTGAGATCAAGAAAATTCTGGAACAATGATTTCTACAGGAAAGAAATCTGAAGGAAATATCTATCAACTTAAGGGTATTGATGGATGATGCTTTATGACTCAAATCAATGACAGTTAGTTGTGGCATAGAAGAATTTGTCATATTAAATTTGATAACTTAGAAAGGATTAGTGCAGTTTAGGTCATGAGATATTTACCAAGGATTACAAAGCCTATTAATGCTATTTGCAAGAATTGTCAGTTTGGAAAGAAAGGAAGAAATCAGTTTAGATCAAAGGAACAATCTACTACTAGACTAATAGATTTGATTCATATAGATCTTTGTGGTTCTACAAGAGTGATAAATCTACAAGGTGAAAGGGAATTCATACTTTTGATTGATGATTACTCTAGGTATACATGGGTTCAAAATTTTTTAGAGATAAATTTGATGCATTAGATAGATTCAAGACATTCAAGCTAAGGTTGAGAATGAAGTAAATTTGAGGATAAAATTCTTAAGATCTGGGAGAAGTGGTGAATTCACCTCCCATGAGTTTAATATGTTTTGTGAAGTGCATGGAATAAGAATACAATTGTCTACTCTAAGAACTCCTTAGCAGAATGGAGTTGTTGAAAGAAAGAAAAAAAAATTCAAGAGGCCACTAGATCAATGATTATTGAGGCTAGTTTACCAAAATTTTACTAGAGAGAAGCTATTCACACTTCTATTTATGTATTCAATCAAGTTCAAGTAAGATCAAACAATACAAAGACTCCCTATGAGCTATGGATTGAAGAAGTTGTGGAAGAACAAGAGAAGGATGACCAAGAGAACTAGAATGAAGGAGAAGAAGACGAAGCTCTGGGGGTGTCCCCCAAGACACCTAGATATGTGCAAAGAAATCATTCAAAAAATAAAATAATTTGAGATAAGACAAAAGGAGCATTGAAAAGAAGCAGAGCCATTATTGGTGAAGTAAATTTTTGTTTATTTTATGAAATTGAGCAGAAGACTATAAGTGAAGCATGTAAAGATGAAAATTGGATGCAAGCTATGAAGGAATAACTTATACAAATTGATAAGAATCAAACTTGGGAATTGGTCCCAAGATCAACAAATAAAAACATTATTGGATCAAAGTGGGTATTCAAAAATAAGTTGAATGAAAATGGAGAAGTTGTTAGAAACAAAGCAAGGCTTGTATGTAAATGTTACTCATAGGTAGAATGCATAGATTTTTAGGAGACTTTTGCTCTGGTGGCAAGAATAGAAGCTATCAAAATGTTAGCATTTTCTACTCGTAAATATTTCAATGTATATGAAATGGATGTCAAGTCTACATTTTTGAATTGTGATATAGATGAAGAGGTCTACACAGAACAACAAAAAGGATTTTAGTTATTAGATCAGCCAAATATGGTTTGAAAATTGAAGAAAGCTTTATATGGATTGAAGCAAGCTCCTAGAGCTTGGTATTTAAGGTTAGATAGGTACTTTATTCAATAAGATTTCAACAAAGGTATGGAAGATAGTAATATGTATTTCAAAATAGAAAATGGAAAAATATTGATTGTGGTTGTATATGTTGATGACATAATTTTTGGAGGAAATGAAACTATCTATAAAATGCTTGCGAAAGAAATTCAAAAATATTTTGAGATTTCTATGTTTGGTGAGATAAATTTCTTTCTTGGGCTTCAAATTAATCAAACAGAGAAAGGGATTTTTATTTCTTAGTCAGTATGTGAAAGAGATGTTGAAGAAGTTTGAGATGGATGTTTCCAAGCCTATATGCACTCCTATGGTGAATACTTGAAAATTAGGTAAAGATGATGATTCACCTAAGGATGATAAGAGCAAGTATAGATCTATGATTAGTGGATTGTTGTATTTGACTACTACTAGACTAGATATTATGCATGTTGTCTATCTTCTGGCTAGATTTTAAGATCATAAAGAAACACATGTAGTTTTTGTTAAAAGAATATTTAGATATTTGAGTGACACTCAAAATTATTGTTGGGAAATATTAGGTTCATTTCAGGAAGAAACATCCAAGACAAGTAGTTCCTTCAGTAATCTTATTCCATTAGATTGCCTCAAAGACATGTAATACTATGCCATAAAGCAAAAATAGACATAGTTCATTTCCCACATTGACCCTTAGAGAAAAGTTAATGCTAACTTAAACAAATCCAACAACACCATTAATATATTCAACAAAAAAAACCAAAAATCATGAAGGATGAAATAGACAATAGGAAGGCATAGATATACGTGGGGAAAATACTTACTAGTAAAAACCCCCACACTCCAAAATCCCAAACCACCATTATATTATTCAACAACAAAATAAAATTAAAATACAATATTAGGCTCACGACCTTTATAGGAGATTTACATTTTGTTCCATTTTGGAGAGTATTCGACAAAATCATCCTCTTTCAACCTTTGTCTCTCTCTCTCTCAGCTCATGACTACCCAACCTCTCAACTAGTTGAGTGAACCCCAGCCACTTGGCCTGTCGACTTCACTTCGACCATTCGACAACCACTTAGAAACTCTCTCTACTACTACCCCCATTTAGGGTTTCCATACTTGTTATTTTCACTAGCAACCAATTTGTTCACCTTGAGCCACACACCATCATCAAACATTCTAATTTTGGTCATTGGATAAGAATTTTTTCAAATCTCCATCATTGGACTTAAGGTTATTCACCTAACACCATGCCACTTTGTTGATGAGACATTCACTATAGTCTCGTCAACATCCATCGAGTACGTGGGCCCACATGCCATCTATCCTACACATCATTGCTACATGTTGATCTTTGTCATGATCCACTGTCATCACCATCTTGACAAGACCCACCAAAGACACACACAAGAAAAAATCCAACACATCACCCTATCAAGATGTCCCTTTGATGTTCACTTTACTGCTCCAAGTGGTCCCCGCATCCATCAACTTCAAAGTCGCTATGACACTGAAAACCTAAACCTCAGAACCTAATGTCGAAGGTTCTGAAATCCCCAAAACTTGTGACTTCACTGAAAAACAAGATGGTATCCTTCACTTCACAAGCTATTGAGACATCCATCACCATATCAAGGATACATCATATCATCTCTCTCCAATATAGCCAAGTCCCTTTGATGAAGCATTATCAGCTTGTCACATGTGATCACTAGGTTAGAGGTTTCCAAAACTACAAAACCCACGAGCGGTGGTTCCAAAGTTCCAAACTTTTGTGATCTTGCGATATTGCCACATCTATCAAACCATTGAGGAGACTAGAGGTAGAGTCCCATCGATAAGGCCAAGTCACACTGATGAGATTCTCCAACATGTTCACCACAACCCACTAATCTAGGAGTGAGACTCAAGACAATCCCACCAATAACACATTGTCACACTAAAATAGTCACATCAGAGTATCAAGGAGACAACTTAGAAAGTATTGTTGAAGCGACCAACTCCCGTCGATAGAACACACCACACTGAATAGAGTGTCATCGGTCCATCAATGGGACTAAGAATGAGGTCTTGTCGATAAAGAATTATCAAGTCGATAGAGAAACAAACACAACTATTGTAGGAAGCCGATCAAGCTAGTAAATTTGAGGAACCTTTTCTCAACATTCTCCCACTTGATGAATAATTTACTAGCTCCTTCCAAAGAAATATCAAGAATCTTAAACAATGCTTCAACTCTCCAACTAAGACACCTACAATGACATCCATGATTTCCACTGACTCAAGTAATAATTCTGACCATCCATCATAGGAAAAGGAACTAGCCAAGGCATATGTGCACCAATATCAAGAACACAAGCATCAGATCCAACATATGATAAGGGCTTCAACATTTCCACCACTCTGCTATGCTCACAAGCTATATAGAAGCAATATCAACTTAAAATCTTCAACCTAAACACAATTGTGAAGTTATCCTCCATAAATAAGATAGAACATTAGCTAGAACAATAACTAGAAAACTGATTGCTCCCATCCAACTGATCAACGCCACTTACATAGCCACCCCAACAATAGCAAATAAAAACTCCATGTTACAACCTATCCAAGAAGACAAAACACATCAAGGAACTCCCAATGCATGGGTAATTCCAAATCTAAAAGATCAAGGCATAACGAGTCTACCAACAACATCACATAGAGAGTGTAAACATGTAGTTTCAAGGAACCATCCACAATGATATGCAAAACTTTTAAATAAAGCTCTCACCACAAGTCTTCACAAATCTCCCAAGTTCTTTGCCCCAAAAAAAGAAATAGATTAAGAACCTCCATGTCATCACGCAAGAACATGAGTGATAACACATGACCACAAACTAGTGATTAAAACATCTCCAAAAAAATCTCAAACCAATGTAATGTGAAATCAAACATCTAGGAAGATTACGAAGACCAAAGAGAGCAACTCTACACATCATATACATGTAGAAAATCCTCCTACATACACCTCCTAATGCCAACTATTTCATGTTTGATTATGTCCTTCAAAACCCCAAGTGAAAATCCTTCAAAAAATCCAACCATTCAATCACCAAGATCAAACATAACATATATATCATGTAACTACATGGATGCAAGCTTCTCAAAGAAGATCAAACAACTCCATTTCCCTCTCAAGAAATTAGCACACTACCATCCCCTATGATCATTCTAAATGGAAATGAAAATCAAAGGAGATAACCATGCTATCCATCTCTCATAATAAATCCTTCATAGTCATCTAATAGCAATTCAAGATTCATGTCCATGAAAGAAAGCATAAAGCACCTAAGAGAAACAATGGGAAATACCTCTCAAGTGATAAGCGGCCAAGTAGACCAAGAGTAGGAATGAGAATGCTCCTCCAAGATATACAAGCCATCATGACTTCTCTAAGAGAAATCTCCTCATTAGTCTCTATTGAACTCACGTCCAACCAAGGTGTAGGCTCCTCAAAATTTCTACTGATATCTTCATCAAGAATAACCATCAACAAACATTCCCTCATAAGAGAATTATATCCTCACCTTATTCTCCATGTATCAATGAGAATTTGCATATGATCATCTCATGCTAAACTATAAATTCATCACTTTACTATCATGAAGTTCTCAAGCATATGACAAATGCACCTAAAACATAGAGAATCACCAGACCACTATCATAGCTCCAATCATCTGAATCAAGAACTTATCATGACATCATGATCTTACCACCCCCCTTAGGAGATACAATGCTTCAATTGAACTAATCATGGTCTCAAAAGCAATGCAACCTACCAAAACTCTAATGCACAATCAAGAGTCTATCACGACATTAAGAAAACAAAATCTAAACCAACATCACTAAGTGATGAATTCATAGTCATTGCTAAAGATCCCACTGAAACATGACAACAAAACTCTCCAAGTATAATGAATAACCATCTACTAATTTTCAAATCCTCTAGTTACAATCATCAACATGTCCATCTAACAATAATATCAAGTGGCACCAGGATCTCCAAACCAAGCAAACAAAACACCATCACTGTCAAAAGCTTACACAGAAATGTGTATCCAAGCTATCCATGACATTGTGATACACCATGCTATAGGTCCCCATAACCGACTATTCAGGTACTCAACATCATTCATCCTCACATCTCAAAGCAACTACACCAATGTATAACTAACCACAGGAAAGACTAGCTAACATGTCTACACCAACAATAAATCAACCTCATTGATATAGAAAATCCACTTTTGAGTTGTCCCACAATAAATATGTAGGTAAAGATAGCCCACAATAGTGCACAACCCATAGATCTAATCAATAGAAACATTGAAACCCATCATCACACTAGAAACTGCAAAACTAAGATCTCAAGGAGAATAACAACGTACACAACTTGACTCAAACACTAGATCAAGCTCAAATCTGATTTGCCAATCATGTCCACAACTCGAGCACCATAGTCTAGGAACCCAAGAGGAAACACCACAAGAATTTTGAGTGAACAATCACATACCAACACTCCCATGCAAAGAAGGTGTCTCACCTCCTCATACCATGTTGAACTGCAACTATCTCATCTAGTCACACCCCAAAATCCAAGGTCTATAAAATAGCTAAACAACAGCTCCACATAGCCACAAGTTTTTCTTGAGTGTGTAAAACCAAAAAAACCACTAATCCATACAAGTACAAAATATCCTTAAAAGGAAACAATAATTTAGGAAATCTAGACCCGTTTCAAACCAACTTGAAAACCACCAACATGCACATGCATTTGAGAGAGACAATCTATTTCAAAAGCTTCCAAATAATCCAATGATCAACTCCATAGCCTACTTGCAATTAGGGTACCAAAAAACTATGCCTTCCAATACTAGGAAAAACACCCAACATAAGCACATTACTCCATGATTGAATAACAACTGAAGCTTTTCCATATCATCAGGGAGCCTCTTGCATAGACACCCAATATGGAAGCTTATGTTGTAACACAACCATGAAGCAAAATATTCCACTCCATGCATCAAAGTTATACTACCACCAACTCACAAGCTTCAAGTCACATCATTTTGATATTACCAACTCAAGTTTCTCCATCTTCACCATCCTTCATGTTATGTGTTGTTACATGAAATTGAAACAAAAGGGGCACAAACTTTTACTCACCATAGGATCAATACATCATTTGATTCCTCCAAATTTCCTCAAGCCTAGAAGACTAAGAAATCTTCATAGAAGGAATACCCAAAACCAAAAACACCATGAATTCTTACATGCATCAACATGCAAGCACATGCAAGCCACATGTGATTCCATGCAAGTGCATTTAACTCACAAACCTACACATGGAAGCAAAAGAAAATCCTAGAAGAAAGCTCTAATACCACTTTTTGGGAAATATTACGTTCATCTCAAAAAGAAACATCCAAAGATCAGTAGTGCTTTCGATAACCTTTTTCCATTAGATTTCCTCAAAGACACATACTACTATGTCATAAAGCAGAAATAGACATAGTTAATTTCCCACATTGACCCTTAGAGAAAAGTTAATGCTAACTTAAATAGTTCCAATGATACCATTAGTAGATTCAACAAATAGAACCAACAATCTGAAAGATGAAACATACAATAGGAACACACAGATATATGTGGGGAAAACCCTTACAAGTAAAAACACCACTCCAAAAGCCTATATTTCCATTGTATTATTCAACAACAAAAAATAGTTACAATACAATATCAGGCTCACATCCTTTACAAAAGATTCATATATTGTTCCATTATGGAGAGTATCCAACAACATAACCCTCATTCAACCTCTATCTTTCTGTCTCAGTTCACGGCTACCCAACCTCTCAACTAGCCCGATAAACCCAAGCCTCTTGGCCTGTCGACTTCACCTTGACTAGTTAGCTGCCATTAAATAGCTCCCTCTACAGCTGCCCCCATTTAGGGTTTCCATAATTGTTTTTTTCACTAGAAAGCAACCTATTCACCTAGAGCTGCACTCCATCATCCAACATTTTAATTCTAGCTATTGGATAAGTGGTCACTCAAATCTCCATCGTCGACCTTAGGGTTATTCACCTAACACCATGTCACTCTATTAATTAGACATTAATTATAGTCTCACTAATATCCACCAAGTACATGGGCCCACATGCCATCTATCCTCCATGTTATCACCACCTTTCGGCCTTTGTCATGATCCACCATCATCACCATCCTGACAAGACCCACCATACACACCCACAAGCAACAATCCAACACATCTCCCTATGAGGATGTCCCTTCAATGTTTACTTCACTACTCCAAGAGGTCCCCACATCCATTAGCTTCAAAGTTGTTGTCACTAAAAACCAAAACCTCGTGTCGAAAGTTCTAAAATTTCCAAAACTTGCGACTTCACCAAAAACCATGATGGTATCCTTTGATTCACAAGCTACTGGGACACCCATTGCTACATCAAGGAGACATCATATAATATACCACCAATATATCCAAGTCCCTTTGATGAAGCCTTATCAACTTGTCCCATTTGATCAATAAGTCAAAGGTTTCCAAAACTACAAAACCCACAACTGGTGGTTCCAAGCTTCCAAACTTCCACAATATTGCAATATTGCCACATCTATCAGACCATCGATGATACTTTAGGTAGAGTCCCATTGATAAGGCCAAGTCACACTGATGAGAGTCTCCAAAAAGTTCACCACAACCCATTAGCCTATCAAGGAGACTCAAGACAAAGTCCCACCAATAACAAATTGTTACGTCAAAACAATCACATCGGATTATTGAGGAGACAACTTAGAAAGTACCTCTGAAGTGACCAACACCCATTGATAGAACACGAAACACTAAATAGAGTGTCATCATTCCATCGATGGGATTGAGAACTAGGTCCTATTGATAAATAACTATCAGGTTGATAGAGAAACAAACATAATGAGGCACCTTTTCTCAACAATTATGGCTTGTGGTATCCTAGGGATACTGACTTTACACTACTAGTTCTTATTAAAATGTAGACTGAGTTGGATGTGTAGATGATAAAAAAAGTACAAGTGGTGGTGCATTCTTTCTTCATTACAAATTGGTGGCTTGGTTAAGTAAAAAATTAAGATTTAGTTTCTTTATCTAGTGTTGAAGCTAAGTATATTGCTACTAAATCTTGTTGTACACAAAGTTTATGGATGAAAAATAAATTGAAAGATATCAAAGTTGTGTATGATGATCCAATTTCTATCTTCTATGATAATTGAAGTGAAATTAACATTTCAAAGAATCTAGTTATGCACTTGAGGAAAAAGCATATATCTATCAGGTATCATTTCTTTAGAGAGAAGGTTCTGGAGAATGAAGTGTAGCTTGAATATGTCTCTATGAAGGATTAGGTTGCTAATATATTTACGAAGGCTCTTCCTAAAGATACTTTTGAGTATCTTCAAGAGAATTTGGGGGTTATTTCCCCTCCTTTCTTGAACTAGATGCATATGGAGATGCATTAGTCTAGTGGGTCTATAGATCTATATTTCTTCTATACTAATGTTTCAGTGGCAACCTCTCAGGGGGAGCAAGTAATATCACGTGTTGTCATTGTATTCTATTTTTTGATGTCAAAGGGGTAATCACTGTAAAATATCCCTATTCTTTTCCATTTATGTCAAAAGGGGGGAGGAAGAAGAAGAGATGAGTATCTTGTAGAAAAATTCTATATATTAAGAGTAGAAACAAAAAGCAAAATCATGAGAAGTGTGTTTAGAGCTAGTATGTTGTCTTTGATGGTTTTTCACATCGTATGTTGCCATCAATGAAAAATGGGGATATTGTTGTAAGTATGAAGTTGTTGCAAGAATGAAGATGTTGTCATTGATGTAAACTAGTTAATTGGTTATCTACTGGTTATTGTTGTAATTAATGTCATGGATATAGGTTATTGGTTGTATATGTCAATGATATTGAGAAAATTGTAATGAAGAAAGGTTGTAGGTGCTTCGTGGTTGCTTTGAGTTTTCCTTTAGGTTTTTCTCTTATGTTTGTGTGGTTCAGATATGTTGATTATGGTTGTTGGAAGCTGTTACACCTAGATTTTTGGCTTTTGATTCATTGTGCAATGTGAGCTATGTTCACTAGTTGTGAATTGTGATTTTTTGTGTTCTGGTTGAGGTCCATGAGAAATGTTGTTGGCCTGGATTTCCTATTGATTGAGTCTTATGACTTGTGGTTCTAGAGTTAAGTTATGATCATGTTGAAGATAATTTTGGTGTCTAGAAGGATTGGATTGTTCTAAGGGATGCATGTGCTTAATTGTTTTATGTGCTTTACACTGGTTTGGCGAACCTTTTCTTAAACACTACTTTCAATATAGATGTTGAGTTTCCAGGTGGAGTGAGCTGAAGTTGTACTCTATCATTAATGAATTTTGCAAGTGGTTGAAGTGAATCATGGTGGAAATCTCTATTGCATGATATTGTGCTCTCTCTATAACATATATTCTTTATCTTCTTTGTATCTCCATGGATATGAGCCCTCTAGGTGTTTAACCCTATAGGACAGTGAGTCCTGATCCAAATAGTGAGTCCTTTTTTGGCAATAATATTTGTTTTCTCTAGTAATGAGCCTTCGTAATCAGTTTTGTTATTCTCTATAGTGTGAGTTAATCCTCACTTTTTTTCCCTCATTGTTTTTTCCACGTAAATCTAGTGCTGTTATGTTTATGTGATGGTTTTTAGTTTTTTCACTTGCAATTAATGTTAATCATTTTAGTAGAGTTAAATGTTTGTGATTGATCTAAGCTCTAGCGAATGTTTTAGAAGGTTAAAATTAATACAACTGATTCACCACCCTCTCAATTCTATTGTTTAAAAGAGAGGGAGAGTGGGAGAGAGATATGGAGAGAGAGACTTGAGAGGGAGAGAGCAAGAGAAAGACTTGAAAGGGAGAAAGGGATGGAGAGAGGGAGAGAGAGAGGGGGGAGAGAGAAAGGGGGAGAGAGAGAGGGAGAGAGAGAACTGAGAGGGAGAGAGACTAGGAGAGAGACTAGACAGATCTAGAGAGACCTAAGAGAGAGAGGGGGTGGGATGGACCTAAGAGAGATTTTTTTACACCTGAAGAGATCTCATCCATGTTGCTTATTTTACTACGAGGTGAAGAATGTGGTTATTGTATTGTGCTTGCTTATTTTAATGATACGCAAAAGAGGGCCTTAATGTCATGTGAAAAATTATTTAGCCAATGGTCTCAGCTATAACTTATGGTGTCCATGATGTATTCACTCGAGAAAGAAGCATTCTCATCTTCGATTTGGGTGGAGGTATGTTCGATGTGTCAATCTTTTTGTTTGAAAGGGTAATATTTTCATTATGGCCATTAGAGGGGACATGCATTTGGGAGGGCAGAATTTTGATAACAAAATGCTTAATTACTATGTTCAAAAGTTTAATATAAATTACAAGTTGGATATCAGTAGTAGTGCAAAAGTTAGAGAGGGAGAGAGTATAAGATACATAATATATAGTATATATAATATATAATATATTATTTATATACTATATAGTATAAAATATACATATTATATAATTTATAATATAGTATATATATATATATAAAATAATACTATATATAATATATTATGATATATTAATATATAATATGTTTATTATATATTAATAATACATAATATTGCTTTTATTCGTTATTTGGTTTAAAAAACTCAAATGATAATGGATATTAGTTTGTAATGGCTATCGATTATTTATTGTATAAGATTTGAAGCTTCCCCTATGCATACATATTAATATATAGTATACATACATATTACATCTACTTGCCTCTCTTTCTCCCTCCCTCTCTCTCTCTCCCTCCCTCTCTCCCTCTCTCTCTCCCTCTCTCTCTCCCTCCCTCCCTGTTTCCCTCTCTCTCTACCCACTTTTAACATGTGTGTGTGTGTGTGTGTGTTAAAAGGGGGGAAAGAGAGAGGGAGAGAGGGAGGGAGATGGAATGGGAAGGAAGGAGAGGGAGAGGGAGAGGGAGAGGGAAAGAGATGTATTAATATATAATATAATTTATATACTATATAATATATTAACTTAATATATACTTTAATAATAATATTACTATATAATATATATTATATATATAATAAATTAATTTAGTATATTAATATATAATAAATATATATATATATATCATAATATAATATATTAGTAATATTATGCTAATAATAATTCTTAAAAATAAAGGAAATGGATATTTCTTTCCTTTGCTATAGGTAAAAAAGGATACAAGCATGAGTAGTGGTGGGCATACCAAGTTCAAAACATAATAGATATCTATTTGATGAGCTATATAAAAATAAAAATGGGACCATTTTGAGCATTTCAATGGTCGCCACATTCCTTCTGTCATTGAAATTGCATGCTCTATGTCTGTATTAGACAAAATTCAGCTTTTGGGAGATTCTTTTACACTTTTATTAAGTTTTACAATCATTTGTGTGTGTTTATTTGTTTGTACAATGGGGAACAGTAGTCATCATAAGAGAAAAATAAAAGGGTTGCTCATAGAGTGATCACACCCTCACTAGTAATCCATCATTTGAGAAAGACCCGTTTAATGAGACAAACTTATATTGGTTTAAATCTAAATCATAAAACATTGAATAGAACACTCTCAAGAATCTAGGAAGACTTGATAGTCCTCTTCAAAATGATATGTGGGCTTTTAGTGGGAGGCTTCCACATGTTGATAAGAAGCTAACCAATAATCTAGATATGTAAATTAAATAATTTTGGAACTCTCACTCTAGAGTATCACCATATGTAAAGGATGTTTTAAAGTTATGAATTGGTAATCGAGATCACACACCGCATCCTAAAAATTTCTTGGAATGGAGCAAAAAAATTTTGTACAAATAATTTTTCCAAGATCGTCCAAATTTTCAAATCTCACAAAGGTATTTTGAGTCTTGCAATCCATTATATTGTGTACCTATTAATGTTCGTAATATATTTTGTTCTAAATACCATGTTTAATTTTCAATGTATCATGAGTTATTATGCCATATTTTTTCTACTATGCATACTGATGAAATGTTACAAGAGTGTCATGCAATGCAAATTCCCAAGTCATCTAGGAAATTGTTAGATTCATTTTTATGTGTTAGAGGTTATGGTTGCTTATTTTATAGAGATGATTGTTTAAATGAAGTGTATTTGCAATGTGGTGGTTTATGGAAGTTTGTAACATGCCTTAATGAGGGAAGAGATCATTATTTTGGTAACAATATTGTTGAGAAAAAAAAGATTTGAGATAGTCAAATACACATTGAAGAGTGGAGGTGAAGGTTCTAGATGTAAGGTGGTGCAAGAGAGGTAAATATTACTAATTTTATTTCTAATTTTAAGAAAAATCCTTTATATAAGTATGAAAGGCATAGCCATAGGCCGCAATGGTTGGACCAACAATTCAAGATGTGTAAGGACTCTTTCCTGATTGGAACTATTATACCCGCAGTTGATTTTTCTAAAAATTACACATTACAACCACAAAATGAAGTACAATCACAATTTTATAATTATATTCAAATTTCTATTTTTGTCCACATAACATATAGACATGCCCCTGATAGTATAGAAAATGATAGAAAGATAATCAAGGAGTACCATTTTTACATGAGTGATGATAAATCTCATTCATCTGAGTTTGTACAACATTATTTAAAAAAAAAAAAGAGTTCTTGTAGGAAAAAGGTATTGCAATGGGTCAACATCTCATTTGATCAGATAATTGCACAGGGAAATTCAAGAATACTTGCATGTTTTATTGGTTGGTTAGGATGCATATAGAGAGTGGTGTACCACATATTTGGAGTTTTTTGAAGCTAGACATGGAAAAGGTGCATGTGTGTAGAGAGCTCTAGTTAAGGAACAAATGAAGATCAGAGGTAGTGAAACATTCAATGATGTGCATTCTATTGTTGATTGGTGTACTTGTGCATTATCATGAGAAGGGACACTTGACTCACAAGTGTGTAGGTTCTTTTGGCTGGTTGAGGAGGGCACAGTGGGAGAAAATTTAAAATGTCAAGAAATTAGAGATTCTTCAAAGATGCATTCATTTTGAAGCTCAAATGCGAGTGCATTGACCATATGGACATGAGAGTTGGCTTGTTTTTGTCAAAATTATATTTGGTGTAATTAGGATCAATGCAAGTCAAGTGAGTGGGTACATACATGGATTCCACAACACCTAACCCCTTTATCTATAGAAAAATCCACTTTAGAAGATGAAATGGAAAGTTCACTTGACTACAACCATCTTTCAGATCTTTTATATAGCTAGCACATATCTATGCAATTTGTAGCATCATAGGGGAATGAAGATGGATTAGACTATTGGTTGGCACAATGTGTATAGGGAGATAAAAATCTAACAAAATCAATCATAGATGATGATGGGTTCATGTATCCTACAGGATCAATTGTTGTGTTTGGAATTTGGTTGCATTACCATTTCATCATCATTTAGGTTGTTTAGAATAATATAGATTTGTTATTATAAGTATATTTAGTTGTTGATAAAAAATTATGATCATACAAGTTTAGTTGTTGTTTCCAGAAGTTGGTTACAAACATATATGATTAGAAAGAATGGTATACCTACATTTGTAGACTATGAGAAACACAAAACCATTTTCATGTATTCACACCTTGTTATAGAAACAAATGTTATGTTATTGAGACATCATGCTAGACCAAAAACAAAGGAACTATGGAGAATTAGTAGTGTTGATCATGAAGCATTAATCAATACTCTAAAGGTAAGAGATGACCCTTTAGGCACACTTGGGTAGTGGATCATTTGTTGTATGGGATAGGTGTGATATTTTTCATCTACTAAGGTTCATTATTTAGGTTGCCTAGAATAATATAGATTTTTTATTATAAGCATATTTTATAGTTTGGATTACCATTTCATCATCATTTAGCTTGTTTAGAATAATAAATATTTGTTAGTATAAACATATCTTCTATTTTGATCATATAGATTTGTCATTTGAAATATATTGCAATTTTCATGGCATGATGGACCATGGAGTTGCTGCAACAATACCCAGTTCTAATCCTTTGGTAGAGGTATGCGACAAATTATTAAATTTTACATTATATTTGCTCTTCTATGGTCTATTATTGAAAATTTATGTGATGCTAGTATGTAGTTTAACTACTACCATGATCGTTTGTACAAGTGCTTGCCACTCCAAAATTTTAATGTGCTACTATTGTGAAAGAGTGTCGACCGTGAAAGTAATGCATGATCTATTTCCTTCCCCTACTAGGAAATGACTATGTATTAGGGACATTTTTTTAATGCCTACCTGGAATTTTGCAAATCCTATATTTGATAGCAATTCTTGAATGATGATATCATGTGTATTGTGTATTCTTTACATGTATTCAAGGGTATACTTTACATCTTATGTGTATACTTTGTGACTTATGAGTATTCCAATGTATACTTTATGACCTACATGTTTTCATGTGTATACTTTGTATTCATGTGTGTAGTTCATGAATTAAGTGTATTTGAGTAAATGATTCACTTATTCATGAGGAGTAGAACAAACCCTAAACCCCTTTGCACCTTTACACTGCATCCATCTAACCCTTTTTCCATCGACTAAAACTCAACACCATGAGAAAACACCTTAGAGATATCAAAAACTAAGAGATTTTATTGTAGAGGACCCCTATGTGATCACATAGCCTCAGACAAATTGTTTCTAGGTGACATGGTTTTTGAGTAATAACTTGTCAAAGATTGTTTCCTTTTAGAACTTTGGACTCTTAAGGGAAATTTTTGTTCTAATGTAGCTCAGAGTGATTCAACATGTTTGGGTGCAAAATAGGACCATGCATAGCACAAATGTACCCATTCAAACATGTTGGAACAATATATTTGGTCATACAAGTTGTAGAATGAAAGTTGCACCACATTGCAACTTTACACTACTTGCATTTGACAACTTTTTCCTCAACTGAAAACTTGTCACCTCAAGAAAACACCTCCAAGATATTAAAAACCAAGAGAGGTTATTGTAGAGGGTCACAAAGTTATCGTGTAGCCTTAAATAAAGAGTTTTAAGCATCACAGTTTATGAGTAATAGCTTGTCAAAAATTGTAGCCATTTTGTACTTTGGACTCTTAAGGGATCGAGCTAGTTGAATGTAGCTAAGAGTGATTCAATGTGTTTGGGTACAAACAAGTACCATGCATAGTGTACACATACCCATTCAGACATGTCGAAATATTTTGTTTGGGCGCATGAGTTGCAGAACGAAAGTTGCACCACTTTGCAACTTTGCATTGCTTGCATTTGACAACTTTTTCTTCAACTAAAAACTAGTCACCATAGGAAAACACCTCCAAGAAAAAAAAAATGGAGAGAGATTATTGTATAGGGTCCCAAAAAAATCCCCCAGCCTTAGATAGAGAGTCTAAAGGTGTCACATTTTATGAGTAATAGCCCATCAAAGATTGTTGTCTTTTTGCACATTGGACTCTTAAGGGATTGAACCAGTTGAACATAGCTCAGAGTGATTTGACATTTTTAGGTGTGAAAGAGGACCATGCCTAGTGTAAACATATCCATCTAGACATGTTGGAACAATTCATTTGAATGTACAAGTTGCAAAATGAAATTTACACCTGTTAAACAAGCACAAGAAAACTAAGAGGGGGGTGAATTAGTTGTCACACAAATTCAAACTTAAAACTTTATCACTTATCAATTCCTTAACCACACTATTTTTTTATTAAGTATGAGCATGAAACACAAATAAAATAAAATAAATCAACACAATGAACACTAGATTTTTATATGGAAAACCCAATAAGGGAAAAACCACGGTGAGGATTAACTCATAATATAAAGATTATAAAACAAAATACAAAGGCTCACTACCAAGAGCTCACTGCCTAGAAGAGGACTCACTATCCAAATACAAAGGCTCACTACCTATAAATAACTCACTATCCAATAGGGAGGCTCACTGCCTATAGATACAAAATAGAACAAAATATCCACCACTGCATTTAAAACACCTTGACAGCCTTGAAAGATGAATTGTAGAAACCTTCAACTGACTGCCTTCAAGAATCCAACACAATGAATATTGTTGTCAAAACTCACTCACACACACACTTCTACTCTTATGATTATAGCTCACTTTCCTCACTTTGCATCACACTGTCACACAACCCTTTATAATTCAACTTGCTTTTATATCATTCTCAACCTTAGAAGCATTTACCAAGGTCAGCCACAAACAACCCATCTCATAAATTTAACAGAGCCAGGTTCATACACTGGGCACTATGTGTGCTCACTATGTAACCTTGCGCCTAAACCCTTGAGTCTTGAGTTTCACTTTGCTATTGTCATTGTGGTGAACCTGAGTCCTTCTGTTAACTAGTGTCGGGTAGATAGTGCAAGAGACTGATGGGAAAGGATAGGACCCTCGGTGTAGTGCGCAATGCACCGATATCCTTCCTATCGGGGATGCACTATGGACCCATGTATCAATGTATGATGTAGTTTCCAGTGATGTGAATTTTTTTTTTATTTTTATTTTTTTGGTGTGTGAATATGTCATGCATGCGTGGAATTTTCCTTTTGTTGTCTTTGAGTGACGAATTATGCTTTCTTGAATTTGTGAAGGTGTAGAATTTTGATATACTTGTTAAATTTGTTGTAAAATTTGGTGTTGAATAATGATTGAAGTGGAGTGCTTTGTGTGAAAATGATGATGTTTAATGAGAATATGTGCTTGTGTGGATAATTATGCTACGTTTATGGAAATGTGCCTTATCGAGGGTAAAGAACCCCCTTAAATGTTTAGTACTAATGTGTTATGTTTCCACCCTAGTTTGTGATTTTCAGGTAGTCGACTTCAAATCTTAAGGATGAAGGTAATTAATTGGCTATGTTTAACATGTTGACTTAATACGGTGTTTTCATTTGATTAGTAATTGTATTAATAATCATTTATGATGGTTTGTTGATGAGCGTGTTAGAAGGACGATGTCGTATCACTCATTTGTGAGAGGCATACAACATTGCAATTCCCTCTACACTAGGTTGATTTGATATATATATGTTGTGCACAACGTTTGTTTGTATGCAGGATTGCAGGAACTAAGCCTCGATTCCACCTGCATTATCAGGAAAGGGCGAGCATCTTAAACACCCAATGGGTCGGATGTGGAAAATAAGAGCTGACAAGAAGTTTCCCCAACCTAGTTCGTCATTTGTACTTGTGTTTGGCAAGTCAGTTTGGTTGCAACTCCGTCACCACTTTCGTTTTGGTATCATTTCCTTATTTTTGGATTGTTTAATTTTCCTGGCTTACTTGACAGTGTTTAATTGGTGATTTCGTTATTGTGTGCTTGTGCTTGTTATTGGTAATATTATTTTTAGTATATGGTTTGTGCTTGAGCTCGACTTCCAGGAGTAAGTCGACGCCTAAGGGGGGGAGGATGTAGTGCCCCTCCATGTCGATTGTTCTTGAAGTTTGTGCGAAGTATTTGTTTGGGCTTCTTTGTTCACTATATTATTTGATTGTGTGAAAATAATAATAATAATATGTTAGTAGTCATGTTTAAACAATTATTTAAATTAAATTGATTGCAAGGTTGTTTAAAATAAAATTAGAAAATAGTTATTATTTATAAATAAATTGATTTCATTGTAAAAAGTATTATATCTAATTATAATTGATAATTTATTAATTGAGGATAATTACGAAAAATGAGATGACTCTTTAAAATAAAATTTAGGAAATAATATTTTAAACTGTAGTGTAAAAGCTTAAAAAAAAAAAGAAAAAAAACAAAAAAGAAAAGAAAAAGAAAGCATCATGATAAGATTTTGAATTGAGATGGCAAAGCAAAGAAAAGATAGAAAGAAAAGCTAGAAAAGAATGGAAAAATCTCTCACCTTGATCATGCATATATTGAAATTGATTTTGAATGGGAATGGTCGCTCAATTAGGAGGTTTTGCCTCCATCTTTTCTCCTTATCCTTGGTCTCACAAAACCCTAAGAGAATTTCATCAACCTATATTTTCAATACATCTTTCAAAATGCGGGAAATGTATGCTTCAAGTAGATTTCTATCTCTATTCATTGAACCTTTAACGGTTGCAATCTGGGAATACGGGCGATAGTGGATGGAGCTACGACAGTGCTCGTTATGTCTCTTCTAGCGGATCTTGAAGATGAAAAAAATACTGCGAGACGATATATATATCTTTCCTCTAGCAACTTGAAGGCGGGGTGAACATGAGGTTCGCTATTTTCTGGCTTTTGTTGGAGTTCAATTTCTGCATTTTTCTGGCAACAACTTTTGTGTTATTTATCTCCTGCACTTCCTTCCTTCTGATGCATACTTTAATGGAGGGTTCAATTTATTTGAGGGGACTATTACCTTGATTAGTGGATTCTAAGTCATCTGCCCTACCTTTGTTTTTGGAGGCTTTGATTCAAGGAAATTTCTATTGTTTTCTGCTTTATAGTGTAATTCTAAACATTTCCGATTTATATATGATAGTGTTGATGTATTCTGTTTTGGGACGGTCTGTATTCTATCTTATTTCGAAAGCATCCTCCTTGATTGGAATTCGGTATGCCTCATTTCCTTTGGGCCTTTGTTTTCTGATGGGCATCGATTCTTTTAGTGCACTGATCATACTTTCCTCTAGTTCATATTTCATGGCGGTGTTACTCTGCTTGCAGCTTTAAATAGAAGTCTTGGAGTTCAAATACCCTACTGTCTCCATTCGTCACCTGCTTTATCCTCCACAAGAAAATCATGGTTTTTCCTCAATGATTGAAATGGTTCACATCTCTTGGAATAGAGCCTTGAATCTGGAAATACCCTGCTGCCTTCTTACGCCCGGCCAATTACTCTATATTTTTTTGTTATTGTTGTTGGAAATTCTCTACCTATAATTGATAACCGGGATGGGAATAAAGGTCAATCATGCACGCCAAATGATCAAATATATATGCAATGCAATAAGGGTTACGGAGGGGTGAAGTATGTGCATCCCCTGCGTTTGCTTGAAAGTTCTTAAGCTCTTTCAGCAGATTCATTTGACGACCCGGTAGGATGACGTTTGATGTTGTGCACTAGTGGCTAATCTTAGAAGTAAAGTTTTGAGGCATCTGTCAAACAGTTACATGCCATGCCTGTGTTCCACTTTTTGCATACAATCTACCTTGTGCCTGTCCTGCAACCTTGGCAGTCTATCACAACTGAGAATGTTTAACCTTTGAAGGATGTATAAATTTTAGTATTGTCCTTGTTACCTTGGGAAACCTTTCATAGCAGCAACATTCGAAAATTGAGGACTGTAGAGGCGTAAAAGCCTTCCTGATTGCGTTGGAAACCTGTCACATCTGTTGTACTTAAAAACAGAATTTTGTAGAGGTTTAAATAACCTCTTTGATCCCATTAGCGATCTGTCACAACTTCAACACTTGAACATAGTAGGTTTTATAGTTTTAAATTGACTTGCTGATTCCTTGTCAACCTATCGCAGCTGAAGCACCTGATTTTAATGGAAAATTGAGTAGAGCCCTGCCAACACCTTCACTTCATCAATTCTATTTCGTTCTTTTCATGTAATCATTTTATTCCTTGAGATGAGTCCTCTTTTGGCATTTTGTCAAGCTTTCCTTGTGCCTTGTCCAGTGCTATCACGTTTTGCATCCGTGTTTAAGCAACTTTTGTACCTTTCAAACATTTCTCTGTTATTTAGTTCTTTGGTTCCTGACTGCCAATTGTTTTTTCTTGAAATCTCATAATGTGCAAACCTTTTTAGATTGTTTCATTTAGCATCACCTATAACCATCACTTGAACACCGTCCCTGCTTAAAAGGATAAAGGATTCGCTTCTCTCAGCTGATCTTCCCTTGCACCTGGCCAAACTTGGAGCTTGATGGTATTCGGTCTGTTTGTATTATATTTATAGAAGGCAGTTGATATGTATAAGTTAATAACTCTAAGGTAATTTTCCTTTCGAATTTATACAAACCAAAATATATATATATGAATATTTACATTTATGTGGGTATACATATGGATGTAGGAATGTAAGTAAGTATAATTTGGTTATAATTAAAGGACATAATTAAAGGACAATCATTGTGATATTCTTTTATATTATTATTAGTTCTCATGATTGTAAGTGAAAGGATATGTTAATGCTAGTGATAGAGTTTGGAAATCTATAGTCTTAATAATGGAATCCCCCCTCTATTCTTTTGTAAAGCCATAATTTTCTATGTTTCTATATTAAATTAGTTTTAGTTAGTTGGTATTTCCTTTATAAAACCTATACTTGTATAACTCACTCTTCTTATTAAGTTTTCAAGGCATTTAAATTATTAAATTGCTTATATTCTATTTACGAAAGAATTGAAGTAGAATTAAGTTGGAATTTGAATTGTCTATAATGTATAATTAATTGAAAATAGATATTGAATTGAATTATTTAGAGAGGTATGAGTTTAATATCGGTAAGGTTATAGGTGTGTAAAGAGGAAATTTACTTCGTGGTTTTTTTATTAGGAAATGAGATTGTATTTCGATATCTTGTGAGTATGAATGAATTGATTGTTCGAGTGGTTTGGTTTTCGTATTGTGAATGTGGGTTGTTAATGGCTACATGTTGTCATGTCTATTGAATTTGCTGAAGGTAATTTGTGTGCCAACTGTAAGGGTATCTTGAGAGGAGAAAATTGAGGTCTCCCTTAGATGCCCAGATGGTTGTTTCTAGATTTGGATTTGATTTGGAACTTAATTTGAGCTTGATTAACTATGGTTGATTTGATGTTTTGTTGTGTTGATTGTTTGGGTTGATTTTTAAGTTGAGTGAGAATCGGTTGACTACTTTTGTTGCTTCATTGTTTCCCTTGTTTGTGGATTGTCGTTCCTTGGCTTCCGGAGGCTTGAGATTATTATCAGTTGATTTTCTCTTTTTATGTGCCCTTGATGTGGCAAGTGTTTTGATATTGTGATTTTAAAAGGGTTGTACATGGAATTGTTGAGACATTGATTATGTGTTATAGCGAGATGGTTAATGCCTCACGTAGTTTGGTCTTGAGATTATTTGTTTTTCAGTTACGGTACAACCCTTGCTTGCTTTGAGATATGTTAGGGGTCATAGGGAGAGTGGCTCTTCGTGGGCGCCGGTGCCTCGGGATGAGGAAGGGCTCAAGATAACCCACGAAAGAGTAGTTAAACAAGTGATAACCTAAACAATAGAATTTAGAGGGTTGGGTAGTTTAAAAAACACAAGATAATAAAACATTGGATTCCTTGGCTATGCACTAGGGCTACCATAGACTAGTGATAGACCGAGAAGGCCGTGGTCGGAAAAGTCATAGTCTCGTCCTCTCGAGAGATTATCGGCTCCGCATTAGCTACCCTATGGTGCCGGCGCCTCAGCTAGGAGGAAGGGCCAGGAGATCCATAGATGGGTGCCGGCGCCTCAGTTGGAGGAAGGGCCAGGAGAATCCCATGAGAGCTATGCGATGACACTCTCCACGTGACACCCTTGTGCTTGGTTGTAATTGCCTCTGGTTATTGTATCTTTATGTTGTTTTTGAGGGCTAGGGAATCCATAGGTGGGTGTCGGCGCCTTGGTCGGAGGAAGTGCCAGGGGATCCCATGAGAGCTATGTGATGACCCTCCCAACTAGACACCCTTGTTCTTGTTTTCTTGTCGCCTCTAGATATTGTAGTCTTTATGTTGTTTCAGATTCTTGTGGAAATGATTTATGGATGCTCTTTGGTGACTTTCTTAATTATTGTTACTTGGGTTAAAAGTGACGAGTTTCATAGTTTCATTTGATTTTTTTGACTCATGAATGTTGTTGATTATGTCATTGTAATCTGTGAGTTTCATGATACCTTTGTATGATGTTGAGTCTTGTGGTTCCCTGTTTGGATGTTCTTGGTTGAGGTCTCTTCTTGTCAGCTCCTTAGCACGGGGGGTGGGTCTTTGGACCCACGTGGTCAGGTGGAATGTGCTAAGCACCCCATTAGGTCCCCAGTCAAGGATCGAGAGGTGCAGATTGGTGCCGTTGCAGCGACTCCAGAGTTGTATTTGTCTTGGAGCCAGTTACATTACTTTGTTCTTATCTTTCTGATGTATCATCTTATCTTGTTATGTAGTTCCTGCTCATATTGGGAAACATGTTTGTATCATTGTAAGACTTGAACAGTGTAAAGTAATGAAAAGGATGTGATGTAATATTTATCATTAGTGAACCTTGTGTGGATATGGATCCATATCAGACATTATTCAAAGTATTGTATTTATTTAAGTGAATGATTCTTATTGATGGTTTATATATATGCTTCGTCATGGATTAGATTTGACTTTCATTCTTTATCATTGATGTATGGCATTAAGTTTCGTAATGTATCCTCGTGTACCCCAAGGGACGTAAATGATATTGGGTTTGTTTAAATGAATGTTCATGTCATAACTGTTGTGCATCTCATGCATGTTAGTTTTCCTTTTAAAAAAAAAAATTTGGTGGTAATCATTGCCTTAGTTGTCCTTTGGGGCTCGCACGACGGGGCATTACACACACACACTTCTACTCTTATGATTATAGCTCACTTTCCTCACTTTGCATCACACTGTCACACAACCCTTTATAATTCAACTTGCTTTTATATCATTCTCAACCTTAGAAGCATTTACCAAGGTCAGCCACAAACAACCCATCTCATAAATTTAAATTAGGTTGGAAACTTAAAACTCCCAAGGTGGAAAAGAATAAGAGTGGACCAATAAAAAATATTTTTCAAGATCAAAATAATATTCTTGAATCAACCACATGCTTCCTTAATTAATTTTTATTTTTCAAATGAAGTATAAACACCAGGTTGGCCAAACCTAATTGAAACACAAATGAAAAATGATGCACATGCTTCCCAACATGGTGATGACATACAGACACCTCAACATGCTTCAATATTCATGATATTTCATCTTAGAATTCTTCAGATACGTCTGCAACAAAGCAGTATACTCCATACACTCAATAGCTTTCACCAGATCATCTAAACTATGCAAACCTATACTAGAATATAGAAACATGACTTCCAAATGTCCAAAATTCAACCTTCTTTTCCAAAACATAGAGAATACCATTATAAGACAAATCCTATATTCACAAGATCTGAAAAAAAATAGCAAAGGACTGCAAAGCAAAATCATTTCTCCTAGTCCACAAAAGATCAACTCTATCGATAGAACACATACAAATGGACACAACTTTTACATGCGATCACATCAGAATCTAAAACTAAGAATATATCACCATCAGATCACTATTAGTAAATCTCCAGAACTGCATAGGCGTAGGATCAACATAGGAGAAATGCATGGCACATACCAAAGCACAATTTGAACAAACTCACCACTCTGAATTCTCTTCTAAGTTATTAATTTTCTCAAAATCACTTGGAAAATCATCAACACAACTCATTTGCAACCAAATAAGATATCTCCATCTACTCATAGTAACTCAATAGCATCTCAACTATACATGTACAACTAACAACATATTGAACAGTGTTGACACCAATGATAACATCAATGGCAACACATCCAAACTAGCCCATACTTCCAAAAATCTCCCCCTTTTTCACTGATGGAAACACATGGCATGAAAAAACATCAAAGACAACAATCTACACAATATTTTGGGAGAACACATTCTCTTCTATTGCAACTAATCTCCACATGAATTTCTTTCCTCCTTTGACATCAATGGCAAAGAACAACTGCTTTGATTACTCCCCCTTAGGAGTACACCCATCTTGTAACAATGAAAACCTTGTTGCAAGGTGACACTCTTGGTCTTCCTTGTAGCACTAGTGCTTGGGTTTGTTACATGGTCTAACCACCTCTTTTGGTTCTTAACTAAAGCTTGTATTAGGAATTGATAGGTGGATCTTTTGGTGAAACAAGTCCAGAAATTAGTATTAGAGTTGGTCATAGGTTCAAACCCCACTCTTTTGTTGAGGGGATTCTTGCAACGTGTGACCCTTGGTCTTCCTTGCAACACTAGCACTTGGGTTTGTCACATGGTATAACCACCTCCTGTGGTTCTTAACTAAAGCTTGCATTGGGAATTGACAATTTGATATTTTGGTGCAATGGAAAGTCCAACAAACCTTTTATACTTCCCCTACAAAGTAGACATGTTTATTAGTCTAGATAAATAAATAATTTGTGAATTCACTAGACTGATGCACCTTCATGTGCACTTAGTTTGGAGGGCCAATGACCCCAAATGTATCCCTAAGATATTCAATAGTATCCTTCGGAAGAGCCTTAGTAAATATATCTATAATTTGTCCCTTTGCTGTCACATACTCCAATCTAACTTCGTTCTCCTACACTTTTTCTCTCAAAAAATTATATTTGATAGATATGTGCTTTGTTCTTGAATGCATAACTGAGTTCTTTGAAATATTTATTTCACTAGTGTTATCACAGAAAATAGAAGTAGGCTCATCACATTTCACTCCAATGTATTTCATAGTTTTCTTCATCCACAGAACCTATGTGTAGTAGGAATTTGCAGCAATGTATTTAGCCTCTGTACTCAATAAAGAAACCAAGTCTTACTTTTTACTCAACCATGAAACTAGTCTTCCACAAAGAAAGAAAGGACCACCACTAGTACCTTTTTTATTAGCTATGTGTCCAGCCCAATCAACATCTATGTAAGAACTCAAAGTAAAATCATCACTCTTAGGATACCATAATCCATATTCTGGTGTGCCTTTAAGATATCTAAATATTCTATTTACTACCATAACACGCATTTCCTTAGGATCTACCTGGAATTTGAAAACTAGACATATTTCATGCGTAATATCTAGTCTAGTAGCAATAAGATATAGTAGTCCACAAATCATTGATTTGTATTTGCTCTAATCAGTCTTAGCAGATTCACCATCTTTTCTTAGTTTACATCTAGTTACCATAGGAGTACAAACTAGTTTAGAATAGTACATCCCAAACTTTGTTAAAAACTCTTTTACACTTGGATTGTGAAATGAATATCCCTTTAGCTGTTTGATTGACTTGTAGAACAGGAAAGAAATTGAATTCACCAATCATATACATCTAAAATTCTTTTTGTATTTCTTTAGCAAAATTTTTACACATGCCATCATTTCCACCAAAAATGATATCATCAACATACACCACTACTATCAACATTGGTTACCTTGTACCTTGAAGTAGAGATTACTATCAGCAGAGCCCTTGTTGAATCCTTGCTTTATCAAGTATATGTCCAATATTGCATACCAAGCTCTGGGAGCTTGCTTCAGTCCATACAATGCCTTCTTCAATTTACAAACCATGTCCAGTTTTTTAGACAACTAAAATCCTTGAGGTTGTTCCATATACACTTCTTCCTCCAATTCACCATTCAAAAAAGTTGACTTAACATCCATCTATTACACTTTAAAGTCCTTGTGGGCAAAGAGCACCAGAAACATCCTAATAGCTTCCACTCTAGTCATAGGGGCAAATGTTTCTTCAAAATTTATTCCCTCAACTTGTGAATATCCTTTACAAACTAGTCTCACCTTATTCCTTACAACTTCTCCATTTTCATTTAGCTTATTCTAGAACACCCATTTCAAACCAATCACATTATTTTTCATAGGAATAGGGACCAGTTCCCATGTTTAATTATTTTCCATCTACTATAGCTCTTCTTTCATTTCTCTCATCCAGCTTTCATCTTAACGTGCTTCACTTACAGTTTTAGGTTCTATTTTAGAAAGTAAACATAGGTTTACCTCGACCACAACTATGTGTCTTTTCTTCACACCTTCACTCTTGTTCCCAATTATTTGTTCTTCTAGATGATTCTTCTATACATATTTAAGAGTCCTAACAGCAGGTTTTGACTCATTCTCTTCTTCTTCTTCTTCCTTCTCTTTATTCTCCTCTGGTACACGTCCATTGATAGGATCATCAGGTTAACCTCATTTATATGAGTAGTTTGTGGATGTCTTCATCAACTTTCACATTAGCACTTTCAATAATCTTCCTCAATATTTTGTTAAAGCATTTGTATTCTTTGCTAGTAGTAGAGTATCCAAGAAATATTCCTTCATCACATCTAGCGTTGTACTTTCCAAGATTTTCATCATCCCTTTTAATATAACATATGCTTCTAAATACCTTAAAATATTTTACATTGGGAGTCTTACCAGTCCATAGCTCAAAAGGTGTCTTTGTGAACATTATGTTTGATTTGAACTCTATTAAGAACATAGACAACAGTATGCATCACTTCTCTCAAATATACATCCAGTACATTGGACTCTTTCATCATAGTTCTACTTGCTTCGTATACTGTCCTATTTTTTCTTTCAACTACTCCATTCTATTGTGGGGTTCTCGGGGTAGAAAACTATCTTTTTATGCCATCCTTCTCACAAAATGGATTAAATTCACCAAAAGTGAATTCACCATCTCTATCAGATCTTAGACATTTGATTTTCAAATTTACTTCATTTTCTACTCTTTCCTTGAATACCTTCAACATATCCAAAGCTTGAGTCTTTTCTCTATGAAATGCAACCCATGTCATTTGAGTATAATCATCAATAAGCAACATAAAGTACCCATCTTTATTCAAGCTTCTAGTTTTAGTCAGTCCACAAAGATCAATGTGAACTAACTCTAGCATTCCGGTAGTACAGTATTCCTTTCCCTTAAACTTCCATCTAGTCTGCTTCCCCAACTGACAACTCCTACAAATAGTATTAGTAGGTCTTATAATTCTAGGTAGGCCTTGAACAATATCCTTTGAACTGATCTTGACCAAGTTATTAAAATTTGCATGTCCCATTCTTCGATGCCATAACCAACTTTCATTGATTTGAGATACCAACCACTGACCATCAACTCCCTTCAACTGATAGATGTTTCCATGAGTTCTTCCAGCTACAACCATGTCTCCATTTCTAGACCTTTTTTCTAATTTCACTGGTATTTTTCTAAAACACAAGTTAAAATCCATTGCTACACATCTGACCAACACTTAGAAGGTTATGCCTCAAACCCTTCACATAACATACATCATCAATATTGTGCACTCCATGAAAACTAATTGAAACTTTACCAAAGATCTTAGCTCCTAATTCATTACCAAACATAACCAAACCACCATCATATTTCTCAAGTTTAGTGAACTTACTCTTATCTCCAGTCATGTGATTTGAATATTCACTGTCAATTACCTGGTAGTCTTCATCCTTTCTGGCATGGAAAGAAGTAACCAAAGTACCTTCCATCATATTCTTCTTATCCTCTAGAGCCTTGTTACTTACACATTTTCCAAAGTTAGTGCATACATATTTATTTTCCAAAGCTAAGAATAAGAATTCACTATCATCAACCTCATTGTCAGATTCACCCTGAGAAATACATGCATCTTTCTTAACATAGTACAACTTCTTATCCTTGTCCTTATAATCCTTGTTCTATTTATGTGTAGCTCTATTTAGACATCTCGAAGCATAATGACCAATGTTACCACAACTGAAACATTTAAAGGGTTCAAATACCTTTCTTCAGCTTCCTAGTGAAACTTTCTTCCAAATCTTCATCATCACTATTTGGTTCTTCAATCTTCATTGCCTTAAATTTTTCTTCTATCTTCTCTTTTGTCTTGTTATCTTTCCATAATTTTCTTATCTTGAATGCTTGCAAGGTTCCAAATAACTCTTCTACAGTGTACTTCATAGGATCATACATTTCTTCAATAACAAAGATCTTGTTGTTGTAACATTCTAGTAAGGTGATCAATATCTTCTTGATTATATCTTCATCTGTTAGTTTTCCTCCTTGATTCCAAACTTCGTTTGCTTCCAGTTCAACTCTTTGAAAGAAACTTGTAAATTCTTCACCTTCTTCCATCTTCAAATTCACAAGCTAGTCTCTTTATCAGTTTCACCTTTTCATTTCCTGCATACATGTCTTCCAACTTCTTCTATACTTCAAATGTAGTATCTAAAGAAGAAACCTTAGCTCTCTCATTTTTAGATAAACCATTGCCAATCGCACACTTTTCCTTCTCATTTTCTTCAAAAAAAAAGATATCATCTATAGAATTAACACCCCCAAACGAACATGAATACTTTGACTCTACAACCTTATAGGTCTTGAAACTAAGAGAGATAATGTATCCTTTCATATGTCCCTTCCAATCATTATACTCAGTTCCATCAAACATAGGGATTACCAACTTGTGCGCCGTCAAATCTTCCTTAAGAGGTTAAGCTCTACAAAAGGAACCAAATCTATGATACCAATTGTTAAATAGATGCAAGACAATTGAGAGGGGGGTAAATTAGTTGCCATACAAATTCAAACTTAAAACTTTATCACTTATCAATTCCTTAACCACACAATTTTTTTTATTAAGTATAAGCATGAAACACAAATAATAGGAAATAAATCAACACAATGAGAACCAAATTTTTACATGGAAAACTAAATAAGAGAAAAACCATGGTGAGGGTTAACTCACAATATAAAGATCATAAAATTGAATACAAAGGCTCACTGCCAAAGGATCACTACCCAAAAGAGGATTCACTATCCAAAAACAAAGGCTCACTACCTACAAAGGACTCATTATCCGATAGGGAGGCTCACTGCCTTTAGATATGAAAGAGAACAAAAGATCCACCATTGCATTTAAGACACCTTCACAACCTTGAAAGATGAATTATAGAAACCTTCAGCTCATTTCCTTCATGAATCCAACATAGTGACTATTGTTGTCACAACTCACTCACACACACATTTTTGATCTTATGATTGTGGCCCACTTTTTTCACCTTGCATCATAGTGTCATACAACCCTTTACAATTTGACTTGATTTTATATCATTCTCAAAATTAGAGTCATTTATCAAGATCAACTAGAAACAACCTATCTCATAAATTTAAATAAGGTCGGAAACTCAAAATTCCCACGGTGGAAAGGAATAATAGTGGGCCAATAAAATTATTTTTCAACATCAAAATAATATTCTTGAATCAACCACATGCTTCCTTAATTATTTTTTATTCTTCAAATGAAGTGTAAACACTAGGTTGTCCAAACCTAATAAAAACACAAATGAATAATCATGCACAAGCTTCCCAACACAAAGATTACACATGGACACCTCAACATGCTTCAATATTCATGTGACTTCATCTTAGACTTCTTTAGATACATCCACAAAAAAGTAGTATGCTCCATACACTGAATACCTTTCACCAAATCATCCAAACTATGCAAAAATGTACTGGAATATAGAAACATGACTTCCAAATTTCCAAAATTCAACCTTCTTTTCCAAAAATAGTGAATACCATTATAGGAAAAATCCCAAATCCACAAGAACTGAATCAAAATTGTGGAGTACTACGAAGCATAAGCATTTCTCCCAATCCATAGAAGATGAACTCTATTGGTAGAACACACATATCGGTGGACACAAATTTTACATATGATCACATCAAAAGCTAAAACTTAGAATATATCACCATCAAATCACCATTAGTAAAGCTCTAGAACCACACAAGAATAGGATCAACATAGGAGAAACACAGAGTACATACCAAAGCACAATTTGAACACAACTCATATGCAACCAAATAAGATAGCTCCATGTACTCATAGTATCTCAATAGCATTTCAACTATACATGTACAACCAACAACATATTGAACAATTCTAACATCAATGACAACACCACCAAACTAGCCCATACTTGCAACAACACCACTTTGCAACTTTATAGTGCTTGCATTTAACAACTGTTTCCTAAATTGAAAACTTGTCACCATGAGAAAAAACCTCTAAGATAGCAAAAAATGAGAGAAGTTATTGTAGAGGGTATGAACATGATCTCATAGCCTCAAATAGAGAGTTTGTAAGCATCACAATTTTTGAGTAATAGCTTGTAATGCCCTGTCTTAATAACCTAAGAATGTTGCAAATGTGTTATAAAAGTGTAATAATTTTTTTCTTAAATATTAATACTAAGTTAATTAATTGCATACATTCTTAGGTTAAGCGACGTTACACTACTTTGAGTTTTCCATAAGTGACTTAAGTATTTCGTATTGCACATTTAATTGATAACTTAAAGATAAACATTGCATAATAATAAATTTCCATTCATGTTAACATAATAAAGTACAAACATGTTTTTCCATACATTGCATTTGTTATGATATTACAATACTCATCCAACTTGATGAGGTAGTTCAGATAATAGTTACAATTACAATTACATTGTTCACCTCTTATACATTTGAGGGATGTTTTCAAATACAAGTTTACAATATACAATGTTGAAATAAACATAAGATCCAAGTGCGAGCTCTCCGTCCATAAAGCTCTCAATGCCATGATCATACTGGGGACCCAACGGAGTAACGTGCGCATTCCTCCCAACCATGTGGTACCCGTAGGCCCACCCCCTGTGCTAGGAGATAGTAATAAGGTTACCTAGACCTAATCTACCAACCCTAGACACTAGTACAAAACATTCTAATGGTTACATTGCTTCCAGATTTTGACAATTTATTTTATCACAAACATAGGGTTAACTGTTATTCTAGGTGGAGTGTCATCACAACGATGCAAAGGTTACCCTGGTGTTTCTTCCTAGGTTTCGGCCCCCAATCCTTGGGTTACCCTGGTAACCTCTTACGAAACCCGGCCCCTATTGCATACAGTTGCGGAATCGAATGTCTTTAAAAGAAATAAGACATTGATTTGCCATTCCAGGCCTTCTCATCTTATACTCATGACTGTGAAAGCTCAAGAGTCATAAGAGAGGCAAATACATCTTGTTAAAGGTTTTAACCTAATCTACTATGTCATTTAATTATCACTGACTTAGTTAACTATTTGAAAGTTACCCTGACACCACTTTGTGTGTCGGCCCTTACAAATAGCCACTCCCCTAAACATAACATAGAAATCTAAGTTCTCTGACTAAGGTTTATAAGGTGTACATATAACCCAAATCAATATAAAGACCAATCACGTTTAAATGAACAACTTTCAATGTTTAAAACAGAGATTTCAATCTCCAAACAAAATCATGTACACAATCTAGATTTACAAAAGAACTCAACTTTACATTCCCCAATTCCCACTCTTAAATTGGTCTGGAAGACTTAAAAATAGAAAACTACGTACTTTCCCATTTTTCCCAGAAAACTCAATAAAGAAAATCAAGGAAATTAAATATCTATAGTTTCGGATATACTAAATCCTCTCAAACAAATACTTAAAGTATCAGAATTATTCATCTACAATTTAATTCATTTTTCATTCAATACAAAAATCAGATCTACAATTTGCCCAATTTCCCATTCATATATCATAATGAAAATTATATAACTTCAAAATAACAATCTATTTTTAGTGCAAGTATCTAGATCATGATAATTAATCATCAAATATCAAAACCAATTCATTTTTTTTTTAAATAATAATAATAATAATATTAAATTTAATATATATATACATTATATATTAAATATATATAAATATAAATTTTATTTTAAACTCGTATTATATTCAATTCCAATTTAATACATAAAAATCCAAATTTTAAAGAAACCCGAAATAACCATACGCGTTGGATTTTAAAAATAAAAATAAACAAAACAAAATTTTATTTTTGACAGGTTGTAGCCCTATCACACACCCTATGGGGAGGGTGCGGCTCTCTCCAGGGCTGCGCCTAGCAGCCGAATGGCTGCTGCGCACAGCCATGGGAAGGTTGCACCTCCCAATGGGTGTGGGGTAGGGTTTCGGCCCTTACCCCCCAACAATATGATTTATTTTTAAAACCCTTTTTTTAACATAGAAAATTTGACGAAATTTCGTTGGTGAAAATTTATTCCGTACGACGAATTTCAATAAAATATTCATAGTTTAAACAAAATAATTTCATTTTAATAGAATATATATACATTTTTGTATATTCAAAAACCTTCAGGGTTTTTTGATATAATAAAAAATATTTTCTTTTCAAACAGACAAATAATAGCAGAGAATTAATATATATATATATATTTTGGGGGTTTTCAAAATAACATCTACAAAAATTTTCCATTTAATCTCCAAATCCTTCTTGTAAATTAAATTCCCTTTTTCAACATGTAGTTTTCCCTCACAAAAATTTTAAATGATTTCTACAGATAACAAAAAATTTCTAAAATATCAAATTTCACAAAATAAGTTACAGGAAAAGATTTCTTTCACGGAACATACAGGGATTTAAAAATTGATCTTTTTTTTTTAAAACAATCTTTTCCAGAAACTAATGAAATTTATTCTCGAAAAGAAATTACACATTTACTACTAAAAATACCTGGTTTCCTTTGTTGTTTGGTGAAGAGAATCTCTGTAGCCTTTGTAGCCTCTCTTGCCTGTATGTTCCAATTCCTTCCCGCAAAGCCAATTCCAAAATAACCAACCACGAAGTTCCTTAGGAGGATCTTTCACAAATATACAACCAAAGAGATAACAACTTCTAAGAAAATAAAGATTTTGCACAGTAAAAGAATTTTTGCCAGAGTTTTGTTAATTTCCCCATGAGGAAAAATGGAATTTCCTCTGTAATTTTTTCCCAGATCCACAATAACCTCCCGTACCAAATTTTCAACAACCTCATTAAATGCAACTTGCACACTTGTCAAGAAGTTGCAAATATCTTCTCAACAACTTCTCGGCAATTTTTGCCTTTCAATTAATTTCATGCAAAAATTTTAATTTACATTTTAAAACTCAATTTTAATTTTCATGCATTTTATTTTTATTAATTTTTTATTTTCTAATTTTCCACAATTTAATTAATTTTCAAACGCAATATAAATTTCACACTTAATAATTTAATATAATTAATTAATTTATTTAATTAAAATAGTTTAATCTTTTTAAGATCAACTATTTAACCAAAAAAGCTAATTAATGAATTAAATTATTAAGCAAGTAATTTCTACTACATTTAAACATTAATTAAATATCAATAATTTAAAACACAATATTCCAACATTAAAAATTAACCAAATTTACCTTTTCAAAATGATTTAACCAACAGAAAATACAATACAACCTATGACTCAAAACTACTATGACCAGGATTATAAACTAGGCTAGGGTGAACCAAACTACTATCTCCCGATCAACGTTTCCGTTGAGTCTTGACACACTCAGACCTGATTACACAGGTGGAGTCAGTGTCATGTACCTACAAATCCTACAACCAAGCAAATAACGTGCATACAAATATATATATATATATATATATATATATATATATATATATAAGCATTAAATAGACACACCGTGCGGAGAAAATCACAGATATCGCAGGGCACTCGCAAGCGAGTGATGCAATTCTATTCTCCACACCAATACACTTCACCGTAAACTGATGAAAATGAATAACTGTTAGTCCATCATAAACATATACATAGCATTAACAACTGAAAATAACATCTACGCTAAATCATATCATGTTTGAAAACAAACATCGAAATTAAAATGTATCATCATGTCACAAAATAATCCACTATCGCTCAAAACTAGTGATCACAATATCCAATAAAACATCATAAGTCTAACAGTATGAAAGCATAGCAACATAAAGCATAAGCATAAACGGAGGGGTACTACATAGCTTGTCAAAGATTATAGCTATTTTTCACTTTGGACTCTTAAGGGATCAATTTGGTTGAATGTAGCTTAGAGTGATTTTTCGTGTTTGGGTGCAAAAGAGGACCATGCCTAGTGTAAACGTACCCATCTAGACATGTTGGAACAGTCTATTTGGTTGTACGAGTTGCAAAACAAAAAGTTGCACCACTTTGCAACTTTACACTACTCACATTTGACAATTTTTCCTCAACTAAAAACTTGTCACCATGAGAAATTCCTCCAAGATATCAAAAACTGAGAGAAGTTATTAGAGATGGTCCCAGCATGATATCGTAGCCTCAGATGGAGAGTTTATAAGCATCATGGTTTCTAAGTAATAGTTCAAAGTGAATGTAGTTCAGAGTGATTTGGTTTGTTTTGGTGTAAAAGAGGACCATGATTAGTATAAACGTACCCATTTAAATGTGTTGGAATAGTATGTTTGGTTACATGAGTTCTAGAATGAAAGTTGCACCACTTTACAACTTTACACTGTTTTCATTTGACAACTTTTCCCTCAATTGATAAATTGCCACCATGGGAAAAAACCTCTGAGATAGAAAAAATCAAGAGATGCTATCATAGAGGGTCCCAAAACAATCCTATAGCCTCAGACAGAGAGTTTGTAAGCATTATGGTTTATGAGTAATAGCTTGTCAAAGATTGCAACCATTTTACACTTTGGACTCTTAAGTGATTGAGCCAGTTTAATGTAGCTCAAAGTGATTTGATGTGTTTGGGTGAAAAATAGGACTATTCCTAGCATAAATGTAACCATCTAGACATGTTGGAATATTCCATTTGGTTGTACGAGTTGCACCACTTTGTAACTTTACACTGCTTGTATTTGACAACTTTTTCCTTAATTGAAAATTCGTCACCATGGAAAAAACACCTCTGAGATAGAAAAAAATTAGATAGGTTATTGTAGAGGTTCCCAACATGTTGTCATACCCTTAGACAAAGAGTTTTTAAGCATCACAATCTTCAAGTAATAGTCTGTCAAATATTGTTATCTTTTTGGACTTTGGACTCTTAAGGGATATCATCGATCCAATGTAGCTCAAATATTTTTGGCATGTTTGGGTTCTAAATAGGACCATTCCAAGCCTAAACGTACCCATCTAGACACGTTGGAACCATTTTGAGAGTAGAATAACCCCATTTTCATTGACAATAATATCATCTTCTTATCTTTTCATTCCTTTTCTAAGTGGTTAATTTTAGTCTTTAGTTGTTTTGCTTCAATTTCAATGCTTAGGACAACAAGATCCCTTTGTTTGATAGAGTTTTCAATGCTTAAGAGAAAATTTTCATTTGTTCAAATCCACCTTAAGCATCATCTCTCACATTCTTTTCTTGCACAGATTCTTACCAAATACAAAACCTCAATTATGTTAGGTTGAATGGTATATATGACAACAATTGCGATATAGCAAGTTTCGTGTTGGTCAAGGTTGATTAACATATATGAAAATATCATATTAGTGTTATTGATTTTCTATGAAGTGTGTATTATGACTAGTGTACATCAAACCCATATAGTATGCCTAGTTTGCTTATACATGCATTATGGTTAGCAACATTCATTTTTGTGCATTACAATAATACAAATTGCATGTGGAAGGTCAAATAAAATGCATGTCATCAAGTTGTATTTGATTTTTTTAATGGTTGTATCACACTCATTTGGTTTGTTTAATGGTTGCATCATGTTTAATTGATGTCTTAATTGTTGATCACAATTATTGTATAGATTTCACATGAAAAATCTAATTAATAGGTATCTTGTTCAATTGTAAGGACTTTGTTTGAAGGTTGCATCAAACCCCTATGGTTGAAAGATAGTGATTCTTATTCATGATGATTTTATACCTTTTACATGTTATTAAGCTTGAATGAACATTGAGTGACATTTATTTTTATCAAGATGATTATATTACTTTTGAATGAACACTATAATCACATATATTTCATTAAGTTATATCCATTTGTTTGAATTTTTTAATCAATCAAAAGAATAAATTTCATAAGCTGCTCTTTTCATTTTTTTTTCCTTTACTATGATACCACAATTCTTTGAGGATTTTTTTCAAAAAGTTCTCAAAAAATATTATACAACACTTCTCATACCATTTTTCATTAAATTTAACTTATTTTGAAATAAAAATTAGCTGCCCACTTCATTACAAGAGATAAAAAAATAAATTAAAATGTAAATTCATTCAAGAGAGATTGAAATCATGTGTATTCTCGAATTGAGTGTTTGATAAAAATGCTTTGGTAGACATGTATGAGAAATGTGGTATAATAGAAAAGGCAGTGAATTGTTTGGAAAAACTCCTCAAATAAATGTGGTCTCGTGAAATGTAACTTATGTGAACCTTAATACATGAATGAACTCTAACATAGATGGATTACCAATTGTAATTCATAAGTTCTATTAAAATGTGATATCGTTAACCTATAACATGTTATTGATCATAACTTTAAACCATTCTAAGATAATTATACATTCCATTTTGAAGATTCAAAGTAGAAAGACATGCACATGATGAACAAATTAGATTGGATATGAAATCTTATATATCAAAACGTAGAATATTTGTGTTTGTGCATATACAAACTTGGTGTATATGCCTACTTTGAACAAGTTTTACAACTAGTTTTACAAATTGTGGCATATATGTCATCTCAAGATCTATCAAACCATAAATAAATATCAATCTATATCAAATCATAATCCTCTGTTGTACCATCAAAATGAAGCCTCCTCGAAGAACTTAGTTGCTCTGAAGCTTCTTGCACAATAACAATTCAAACTACAAATTAGATTAATTATGTGAATGGCTAACAAGATAGACTAGTAAATAGAAACTTATATACTATCGTTTACAAATTATGAATTTAACATCAAAATCTATATACATGTGCTATATTATATCAATAATGCAATTCTTGTTTACCTCAAGTCTTGCTCTCTTTTCTGCAAGATGGTATGCATATGATTTTCCCTTAGCAAGATCAAGAGTTCTCATATAAATAAATGGTCCCACACTTTCAACAATGTTGAGTCAAGCAGAGGACTATAGTAGGTAAAATAAAAATGATATGAATTAACATATAATTTTAGAAAAATAATCATATTTACTAAACATGTATCAACTCCTATCTAAATGTAAATATATGTAATATAAAATAAACACATACCTATTGTGATGCTTCTACACTATATCGGATCATGGTGGATGAAGCAACTAAGATGGTTTCCTATATAAAAAATGACAAGAATGTAACACAATTTAAATGCACATGCACATCTAGTCATAATCTCAAGATTATTAAAAATATATATACCTATTGTGCAGCTTCTTCTAATGGGTCAAGCTTAGTCAACATGGATGTAAAAGATCTAGGTTACTACATAAAAAGACAAGATTAATAAATAACAACTTAAATGATGTCGTATATTAAGTCCCTAGGCCAAATGAAATGGTCAATTGCATAGTCTCCTACACTATAGAAATTTGGACCTCTTTCAACAACTATTAAAGATTCCAATACAAACATATACTAGTACAAATATATCTTATAAAATATGAAATAATTTAAATAAAACACACTATGAAATTAATTTAATTCTTATCGGTGCTTCCACATCGTCCCTGGTAGCTAATGTCTCTCTGAGAAATGGTCCACTTCATGCTCTATCAACTCCTCCATTTGAAATATCCTACACCTCATAATCAGATGTCTCTATGGGAGACTCAATGGACCATCTAAGAGGTTCCAAAAATAAATTGTTGCACATCATGCAATAATGGGGCACATAAATGTGTGCCGAAGAGGATGATGTACCAGTTGGAGTTGATGCAATAGGTGCATCACCATCATGATGGGATGCACTATCATATAGCTACACAACATGATGGCTCTGCATGAACAAATGATCACTCAATGAATGTAAGGAAAAAATGCTCTGACTCTATACATCTAAAGCAATCTCGGGTAAGGCACTGGAGTCAGGGCAGCAATAGGAAGAGCAAGAAGAAATGGGGTGGATTGATGTTCTCTAGGTCTATCATATGGCATCCCTCTACCAACACCTTGGAAATCCAACATGTCAAAGTAATTGACATGCCTCCCTAGGAAAAACTCGACATATAATTTTTGGAGAAAATGTTGAGGTACGTCAGATTGTTGTTGGGTGGTTTATCAAAAACCATCCACTAATGTTTCTAGAAATAATCTAATATGCCTTTATGTGTGCACCATTTAATTGAAATTTTTTGCTTCCACACATCTATAGGTTGTCATGTTTTACGACTGATGTATACCTGAGCTAATTAGGCTTTGTTAATATCAAGTTCCCTCACCTCATCATATGATAACCCATTGGCATAAAATTTCCTTTGTTCCTCTCACCACTTTGCAAACCTATTGCAATGAGTTACCAAAGTTTCAACATTTGAAATGTTTATTTCTAAAGTGTTTTTCATATTTGATAGCTTAGAGAGTGTATCAAAAATTTGACATACATTTCTCAATTGATCTATTTTTTTATGAATAGATTCATGTATTGTTGGCATGTTTTGGTTTGGAAACAATGGTCGTGGTGAAGGAGGATTTGGAGGGTTTTCATCTTGAGTGGGGTTAGGGTTTTCATGTTGAGAAAGGTTTGGATCAGCCATTTTAAGATTGTTAATTGATAAAAAAATTCAAAATTAACAAACATTTTGATGCAATAGAAAATGTATTAAAAATCCTATTTTTGACTAAAATTCACAAAAAAATAATGAAAAACTAATATAAATAGAAGAAAAAAACATTAAAATACATAAATACCTTTGAAATGTGATTGCTTTGAGAAAAAATTTATGTTTATAAATGAATATTTGAGTCATTGAATGCAAAATATGTGCACAACTATTCAGGAGACTGTAGGAAAAATGAGAATTTGCGTTTTCTTTTTCTAATATTATAGAACATGAAACAAATATATCCATTATGAACTAGATATCTATTTCATTATGAAATGAATATTTGTTTCCTTTATGTAGTTTTTTTAATAATTGGTTGGTTCTGGGAATTGACCACTATACATATGCATTTTTTTTGGTAACCATATATTATAATATAAAATTGTATTATATAATATATTATATATATTATATTATGTATAATATATATTATATTATGTATAATATATATTATATTATAATATAATATATTTTATATTATTGTAGTACATATATTATGTTATTTTATTTTTTATTAGCAATCAATAGGTTTTGAGGGGACTTGAAACCCCATACACACTAAGGACAGCTACAGAAGGATAAGAACACAAACAATCAATATCCTACCATTAGCAACCTACCAAAAGATAGACAAGAAACAACATACTACAAAGAAAGCAACAATGAAGGGACTAAAATCCTACACAACTCCCAAGGGCCTTACCCTAGGAACAACACTAAGAGACTCTCTAAATCCGCTAGGAACCAAACATAAACAATAGCCACAAAAAGTTGCCACAACACCCTTCAAGACTAGTCATTTTCTCCCACCTCCCTACCTCAATAAGAGAGCAACAAGAAAAAACCCACACAGTGTAAAAAACCAACCAATCCATACTTCCCAAAAGAAACAAAGAGATCAAATAGCCCACCTCAATAGGGATAATGGAAGCACATTAGAGCACAACCAAGCAACAACCTTCCAAGAGCACCAAAAACCCTAAAAAGCCAAGCCAACCTCCACCTCTAAAAGAGAGGGCTCCCCTCTATAGGGGGGATGAAATGAAACCCCTTACCACCAAAACCATGTTTCTTCACACTAAGAAGGCTTCACCTAAATAGAAGCCAACACTCCACCTCAATAGGATCCATCTCCCCCTTAATAGGAGGTACTGACTGAAGAATCCAGACAACAATTTTAGTAGGAAGGGCTAACAAAACATCCCTTAGCATCTCCAACAATATGTACCATGTGGAAGAACCAAAAACCTCCTTAGAGAGCTCACATAGCTAGGTCCAAAGTAACACAAAGAGCATAGCCCAACCATCCACAAATGAGCATCAACTTGGACTAATTCCAACCTAACCAAGACAAGTAGCTCCAACCATCTCACCCACTAAAGGAACCACTAGAAGAGACTAAAGGAACACCACTTACAAATAGAAAACTCCAAGCTACCCCAAATTGTACAACTGCTTAGTATCATAGTAGCAAGAAGAAACATAGTCTAGGAGACAACCAAAAGAAGAGTCCTAGTCTTAGGATGATTAGGAGCAGTCAAACCCTAGCAAGAATAGGAGGTCCCAAATAGGCCAAAAGAAAGGAGAAGGCATAGCAAGAGAGTACACCAAGAAACTCTAATAGGTCAGTTAGAGCTAGAGAGGGACCAAAAATCCACATAGCTACCCAATAGAGAACACCACCAGACCATAGAGGATGGCCAAACAAGATCCAAAGCACACTAAAAACCAAAACCTCCAAAAGAGAGCCACTAATAAAAAGGTAGACAGGAACGAAGAAAGACCAAGAGAAAGCAAGAGGAAGAATAGGCCTACACTATAAGCCCCGAAGCCCTCCTACTCTATAGAGTAGGAGCATAAAAATTCCCAAAATTCAACCACATAGCCTTAAAGACTTTAGCACACCACCACACCCTTAGTACAACTAATAGCTAGAAAACTAATGAGAAGGGCATCTAAACCCAACCCCAACCAAAGCCTCACCTTCAAGAAAAAACACCAAGAGCCAAGAATTAACTCCCAAGCCACACACACCACACAGATAGGCATATTCTTCTGTTGAATGACGTCCTCTAGGCACCCCTCACCGTCTGTAGAAGATAGACAACCAGCACCCAAACAAACCCCACCCAACACCTCATGGAGAAGGACTGTTGCAAGAGCAGATACATCATCCTCATCATCGAAGCCTCCTTCACCATCCTCACTTACAAATTTCAAACTTCCTGCAATGTTGCACTTCCTACAACTTACCATCCTATTATACTTCATAACATTTTTCTAGACCATAGTAATAAAATTAAATCAAACATGTTATTGATTAGCTTTGATTCACCATTTTAAGGAGATTATCATTTAGTGCTATATATTATGTTATTTATAATGTATATTATACATAATATATAATATAATAATATATATTATATTATAATGTAATATATATTATATTACTATATATATATAATACATTATAATATAATATAATATTATAATATATTTTTTACCCATAAAGTTTCCCTTAAACTTCTATTCGGGTTGTTATCTTTCTTTCTTCCTAGGTCCTATACTCAATTTAAGTTTGGGCAGCATTTTGTTGTCTGTCTCAAACTTGGGTGAGGTTTTTGTGTGTTTGTCGAACCCCTCATTTTACCACTTGTATTGATTGTCCTTCACTAGGTGGTGTTTTCTCACCATTTTCAAACTTTCCTTTCCTCCAAAGTGGGTGTACAAATATTTAAAAAACCAATTGATGAGTTGTGTGTTAGAATTTAGAAACTTCACTGACAATTCATGCCTCAAGCGACATTCTTTAGGCTATCTTGAACCTCAGTGAGGTTTTATTAAGTTCTGCGAACCACCTATTTTGCTGCCTAAAAGATTTTTTGTGATTAGCTTAATAGAATTCAATTTAATCACTTAACTAGTACATTATACATAAAATAAACCAACATTTTTCAAGCGTGATATGTGTAGACACATAAATTTGACCACTTCCATATGGTCAAAGGCATGTCCTTAACCATCCTTTTGTATCCTCTTTGTCATTATTAATTAAATCAATCATTTAATTAATATTCTATGTCCTGCATAAGGTTTTCAAAGTATTTAATTTAATAAATACTTTCCCCCTCTTTCCTCTCTAAATTAAATAAATGTATCACTTTATTTAATTTAGTCATATTATCTTTTATAATTTTAAATTTATTTTTAAATTCCTCACTTTCTCTCTCATTGTCACATCCTCCAACTTTTGCAAGTTGGCCTCTAACCCTCTTTCTTAATCATAATTAATTTATGATTAAGATGTGTACACCCCTAATCATCATTAGGGTCCCATCCTCTACAATTTCCCACTTGCCTCTAATCTTCATTAATTAGTCTAATCAAGTACTTGCACAACCTTAATCACTTAATTAGGTCAACCTAATCCCCATATCATTCATGGAATATGTCCTAAGTCAACTTCATTAAATTCTTTCTCCTTTTGAAGAAGGCACTCCATTCCCCATGTGAATTTTTAATTCACATTTAATCCCCCAATGCATCCCTTGGAATTTAAAATTCTTTTTTTCATTCCCATATGGATATTTGAGGAATTTTTAATTTGTCACATGTCCTTTCACCCACATGGGGAAAATGACCTCCTTTATGAGATCTTGTCCAATCTGAACATACTATGTAGTACCTCCATGTAATGTACTATCCTTCCACCTCATGAACACATCATCATTTTCAAGCCACTTCACTTGCCACATGTCAACATGTGAGGGCTTGTGAGTTCTCAACTCACCTTAGCCCTACATCTTGATCTTGGTGGCTCAATCTTGACCATCCATTTCCCTAGAAAATTCCAAATTCTCTATAAATATCCCCTCTTTTCTCTCATTTTAGGAGAGATCATTCAAGCTAGCCAAACTCTTGCAAAAATTTTCCTTGAGCCATACTTAGCCAATTTTTCATACTTGCATCTATTTTCACTCATCTCTCCATCCTCATCCCATCTTATAGCTTGCAACTCTTGCCATCCAAGGAGCATACAACATCAAAGATCGAAGGGCCAACCAAAGGGCAACTCAACAAGGTGAAATCTTTAATTTTTCTTTGCTTAGTTAATCTTTAGGCAATCTTGAGGTGTATGGTTTTTTTAGTGTTTTTTGCACTTTCATTTGTTGTTCATTTTTTAACACTCATTTTTGTCCTATCAGATTTTTGGCATGCCCACTGGGATCGACAAATGGGTCTCTTGCTTTCATGTTTGCTATTTTTTTAGTATTTGTAGGTGTAGGTTACGGAGGGGCGGACCCGACCTACAAAGGGGCAAACACAACCTGGAGAGGGGTGAAATTGACCTTCCTAGGGTGGGACCGACCTATAGGGATGGATCTGACCTGACAGATAGGCATACTTTCCCTCCACAGGTGGACCCGACCTTACTAAGGGTGGACCTGTCCTCCAGACTCAGAAACTGACTTTTTGCAAATTTTTCATGGAGGGGTGGACCTAACCTATAGAAAAGCAAATTTTCCCTACAAATAGGTGAACTTGCTCTGTAGACAAGTGAATATGACCTCCAGATGGGAAAATACAACCTCCAGACAAGTGGATTTTCCCTAGACAACTTTTTTGAAATGGGGACATATTTAAATAGGGGTGTCAATTAACCTTATTTGACACTATTTTTGGTCCTAAGTACTTGCACATAGTTTAAATAGGCGTGTCAATTAACCTTATTTGGCATTGTTTTTGGTAATATATTTGATGTATCTAATCCCCTTGTGTCATTCAATGATCCTGGGTGATGAGAAATCATAGCTTACCAAGTCCTTTGAGTCATCCTTTTTTATTTTTCTTAGCAAGACCTGCTTGGGGATTTCATCACCCCAAGGGACAATTCCAACCATACATACTGGCGGGGTATATAAAAGAGGGAGACCAAAAGTTGTACCTCAATCCAACCACATTGTAATTGGTGAAGCATCGGGATGACGTGAAGAGTTGGTCTGAGCCTTTAGTATCTCGCTAAGGTTCCCGACTCACACTTGTAACGGGTTGGTGTTCACAGTTTGGGCCTCACATACCAGGTGTATATCAAGGACTCCCTAGTAACCATGTTCATCCTAGAATAGAAGACTTCTTCGGTGATACCCTCTCTACTAGATTTAGGTTTGTGTTGTCTGAATTGTCTTCTTTGTGCAAAACCAATAATTGTCTAATTAATTTCACTTGGCCATATCCTTTTCATTGATGATTGTTGTGTTTTGAGTCCTTTTCCTTAGTCATCTTGTCAAAATTTGAGTTTAAACCTATCCAGGGGTAACCTAACCTTGAACTAGGCTTTTCTAGCCTCTTTCAACCAAATTTGACCAACTATGGCTCCATAGGAAAAATTTCCCTCTAGTTGGTCAAAATTTCCCTCTAGATAGGAAAAGTTTCCCTCTAGATAGGTGAATTTTCCCTCTGCATAGGCGAATTTGACCTCTGCATAGGTGAATTTTCCCTCTAGACAAGTGAATTTGACCTTTGAACAAGCAAATTTTCCCTCTCGACAGATGAATTTTCCCTCTCGAGAGGTGAATTATCCCTCTAGATAGGTGACTTTGACCTCTTAATAGGCGAACTTGACCTCTAGGGGCTGACTTACCCTTTGACTAGTTTTCTTTATCATCTGCTTCGTCATTTGGGACACCTGTTTCATTGTTTCAATCACTCATCTCCCCATTCCAAACATTCGTACACCTATTTTGAGAGTTCATTTTCCATCCTAAATGTTCATCCCCTCAGTTTGTGCATCCATTCACTTGTTCAGAGTCTTCATTTATCCATTTTGAACTCACATTCTAGTTATTGTCTCCCCATTTTGGACCACCGGTATCCCATTGAAACCTCATTAAAGCAGTTATCCAAAATGACCTAGGTGTTCATCTCTAATTGTCATCCATCAAAGCCAACTTAGGGTAGTCATCCATGCTAGGTTGGTCATCCTTGTTAGTCCAATCAATCCACTTCTATCTCAAGTCAAATTTGGTGTCATTACCATACATCCACCCTTTAGTCAATTAACCAACACCTAGCATTACCAAGGATCACTCTTGAAATTAGTTTTAGATTTTGATCATTATCATTCACCATAATCAATCATCAATCCAAATCAAATCATCATATCATCCAATTTAGATTGACCAATTTTCTACCAATTAACCCAATCTGATTTCATCAAAAAAATCCACTTTGGTTGAATAAAATCAATCCTACCAAGCCACATCTTCATCAATTAATCAATCACCGAATCAAATCAATCCTATCTAGCCACATCCTTGTCAGCTAATCAATCATCAAGTCAAATCAATCCTTTCAACACCAAGGTCATCCAAGTCCATCATATCATCTTGCATGTCCGTTCAGACCTAGTCACAAACAAGGAAAATGGTTGAGCAACAATCCCAACCTAACATCCCTCAAGATCCAAACAACATAGCTAATCCCTCACAAGACCCCCATAATGGTGCAAACATCCCTCGAGATCCATACAATGGTACATCATAACAATCTAATATTGATGGCCAAAACACATCACCACTCGAGGATGAGGACATGGTCAAGCAACCTGAACTTACATTTGAGGAACACTTTAGTAACCCTGTCAACATGCAAATGATAGATCACCTCTTCAAAAAACATGGGGAAGAAAACTTGGCTCAGTTAATTGAAAATGGTGTCAAGCAGCCATCAAGTATCGACCTATCCAAGTATAACAATTCCACACCTAACATACCCCAAGGTTCACAAAATGCACCAGGTAGCTCATACGTCCCCAATGTCCCTCCTGTAGAAGGTTGGCATCAACTTGAATTTAGCAACTTCATCTTGTACCCCATTGGCAATCCCCCACATCCCAAAATATTAGTCATGGGGGCTCCTCAAATAAATGATCCCAATGATACCTATGCCTTTGGCATGCCACAAAATATTCTACAACCGCTGCCACTAATGCTAATAGCACCAACCCTTTCAAATCCACCTCCTGTCAACACTAGAGATAGCTCATTTACTACATTTCCTCCACCTTATGGTGCCATAAACCTACCATCGCCTTCATACACATCTCTGAAACCTCCCCAATCTAACCTACCACCTCCATCATTGCCACAAGGTACATCCCAACTGAATGTCCCCTTTGGTACCCAACAACCTCCTTTGCAACACACCCCTATGTTATCTCAACCACCCCAACAACAACAACTGCTATATAACCCATTGATTTCTTCACAACAACCACCATACCAATCATAAAGCAATCTGTCTTGACCTTCCACTCAAACCATATCCCCGTTTCTCACATCCATGAGATCAAACACAATACAACATCCCATCTCGGCTGACACAACATCTCACATCACATTAGCAACCACCACAACATCATTGTTTCAATAACCAACAACAACAGTCCCAACACCAACCACCTTATGTGATTTCCCAACAATCACAACAATACCATTAGTATTAGCAAGTCAATCCGCAACATCACATCCCAACTCCTCAATAGCCTACCTCACATTTTTATGAAACAAATCTGTACTACACCTTGTAACAACATTGTACCAACAAAATCCCTTGGTACACCAGCAAGGGATGTCATCATCCCACTACCAGAATCCATATCTCAACATTCCAACACTCTCTTAGTAGGACCCTTTATCGTCCTACCATCCACATCCACCCAATCTCCCTTCGTCTCTCACACCACCAATCAACTCGAATATGTTAGAAATCAAAGCCGCTCTAAAATATCTTCAAGCTAGGACTAGCAAACAATTGTTCAAGTTCGAAGACATATACCCATATCCATTTGATCCCTCCATCTCATTGATCCCCTTCCCTAAACATTTTGAAATACCAAAATTCTACAGATATAGGGGGAACAAAGATCCTAAGGCCCACTTGCAAGAGTTCTACTCCTAGTGTCAAGAAGTTATGCACAACAAAAATTATCTCTTGCACCTGTTCCCACGAAGCCTAACTGGAAATTCCCTAGAATGGTTCATGGGTCTAGAATGGGGGTCCATAAAATCTTTTGTGGACTTGCCAAAAAAAATTGTCTCCTACTTCTCCTTCAATTTGGAGGACACTAACATTTTAGATCTCCTCAAAGAGAAACAACATGAGGGGGAAACCTTTGTTAGCTATCTTCAAAGGTGGTGTGCCCTAGCAAGCTAAATGAAGACCCCTCTAAAAGAGGACATGGTCATCCTCTTTTTGGAGAACTCTCATCCCAACATGGTTCATAATTTTAGGCTACATTGTCTCACCACTTTCACAGAGATAGTGTAAAAGGGACCCATCCTTGAACGTGCCCTTGTTGCCAAAGGGCACATCAAGATACATAATCATGATAAAGAAAGGTCATTTGGGGACAAGCCACATTTTTGGAACAAGAACAAGAATGCAGTCAATGATGAAATCACTGATACTAAACATGTCCAAGTGGCTAATACATCCTAGAGGCAACAATCATCTTTACCTAATGCCATATCCATACCACAGGGGGCATCTCATCCTCCTCTGACAAACTAGAATAGTCATGGGAATGCTAAACACCAGTATGCTCAATTAGGAGAACCCTTGAGTGTCATCTTCAATAAGTTGTTACATATCAACTATCTGATCATGTACCCTGTCACCAAACCACTTGATGAATCCAAACCTAAAATTGCATGGTTTAGGGAAAATGAATATTGTGAGTTCCATAGAATCAAATTACACACTTTGAATAAGTTTCAAGGTCTCAAGAAATATGTCCAAGATCTTATCAATCAAGGAGATATCAAAGTCGACACTAGTCAAATTCCATCATCTAATGCTCAATTGCAGATATACCAAAATTCCTTCTCGAACCATAATCAAGGTGCAAGCACCTCTAACAACAATCCCCAAGACAACAACACCATCTAAGCTATAAGAATGTCCACCTCAATTATGCCGGTATCATTTATTACATTAAGCAAGGAGAACCCCATGTATCTATGGTACATGTCAAAGCCAAAGACCTTCAATGTACTGTCACTACACAATGAGCTCACATCACTATCCCTGTGGCCTTTGCACCCACCCATCCAAGTCTAGTAAACTCTAAGTACAACATTCTTGATCACTTAAGAAAGAGCCCCACTCATATCTCCATCCTAGATTTGGTTAAGTATTCTCCTATACACCAAGAAATCCTCAATAGAGCCCTACAAGAAACCCGAAAACCCATGTACCTAATGACATCAATCCTACATGATTCCAAGCTTTGGTAGGACACTTGGCTTTATCTTATCAGCTACACTTCAGCTGGAATGACATGCCAAATATTGATGCCAATCACAACTGCCCCTTACATATCGAAGTCCTAGTTTCCCATCATAAAATAAAAAGGGTATTGGTAGATAATGGCTTTTCCCTCAATCTATGTACTCTAAAATTCATAAAATAGTTGGGGTACACTCAAGAAAATTTAAGTAATCAAATCATCATAATCAAGGCCTATGATAATGCAAAAATAAATTATGAAGGAATTATCAGTCTTCCTATCCAGGTTGGATCTATAGTTTAGTACACTACCTGTCATGTCCTTGATCTGGACTTACAATATAATCTCCTCCTTGGCCGCCCATGGCTCCATGCTCTACAAGCTATGTCCTCCACGTACCATCACTACCTAAAATTATCATTCAATGGACAAGAGGTCACCATTTATGCTAACCCCCAACCATTTGAATACTTTTGTGCTTTAGAAGCGTCCTTTCCTCACTTGCATTATGGTCTTGGGGTTGAAATGGGGGCAGCTCATTCATCATCTAATAATCCACCCTCCACCATGATAACCACTCCATCTTCCACTACCAATTCTATAGTCACAATAGTCTAGATCACTGATAAGGGCTATAGTGAATATGAAATCCATACTACTCTTAATGTAGCAACCATGCCACCATCACCACATGAGTACGGTCAACCTTCACATGCTACCCCAAAGGAAGACAAGACTATCACCTTCAATGCAAAAAACATTCCTACTACCACTTTCAAGTCCCCTAGTATCAAGATAGATGCACCATAAGAGGATATAAGTTAATGGGTATACCAAGAAGAACCCCAACCAGATCCTCCTCTAAAGGAATACTTTCAAGAAACATATCCCTGTTCAACTAAGTTTACATAAAAGTATAACTATTAAGGCATGAGCCTAGGTAAAGAAGAACAGGGGTGGTTACAACCTACTGATACATCAAAGCTACTAAAGAACATAGGCATTGGATATGATAAAAAGTAGAAGGGCCGCACAACATCATCTAATACTTCCAATAGTGTTGTAGTGGATGATGGCTCATTAGAAGACATACTTGAGGAGTAATCTATCATACCTGCATATGATGACGTTGATCACACTGACCTATCATCCATGTTCAAATGCCTATCCATTTGTACTATTAGCCTATCCCTTCATCATCCCGAGCTTATTGATTGGGACCTATGTGACAACACACTTGTCAATATTTTTGTGGATACATATGTCAACCTCATGGGATTGGGAGAGGATGAACACTCCAATTGCAAAAATAAGAATAAGAAAAATAAAGAGTTGTCATCTAGTGAAAACCTCCCCAAGGAACTTCCTGACCTTAAAAAAGTAAAAATAAAGGACATATCAGATGGCAAAAACCTCGAAGAGATGTTGTAGGATAGATATGGTCATCTTCTTGTTGTGGGAACTCAATTATCTACATAGTAGTCCATCCTAATTGAAGATACTTAAGAAGTTAATCTGGGTACTGCTGAAAATCCTAAGATCACATATAATCACTCTCAGATCTAGAATATTCGGTCATTGTTCAATTACTCCAAGAGGGTATTGTCAACTTCACTTTGTCATATTCAGACATTCCAGGCTTGGACCCCGCTTTAGTGGTTCATCATCTAGATGTTTGCCCAAATTCCAAGCTTGTCAAATAGAAGCTCTACAAGATGCATCCACAACTAGAATTATTAGTCAAGAAGGAGCTAGAGAAATTATTAGATGCAGGTTTTATCAAACCAATTGACTACTCTTATTGGATCTCCAATATAGTACCAGTTGCCAAACCAAATGGAGACATTCAAATCTACAAATACTTCAAGGATCTTAACAAGGCCTTCCCAAAGGATGACTTCCCTCTGCCTAACATTGACATGTTGGTCAAGCTCACTGTAGGACATGAGATGTTATCCCTTATGGATGGTTTCTTTGGTTATAATCAGATCCGAATTGTACTCGAGGACCAACACAAGACCACTTGTTAGGGAAATCCATAACCCAAGCAGAGCATCTCACCATCCTAAAGAATATCTTTGAACGGTTGGAACATTACAAGTTATGACTAAATCAAAAAAAGTGTGTCTTCGGTGTTACGTCAGGAAAATTGTTGGGTTTCATAGTCTCTTGAAGGGGTATTGAGGTTGATCCCACCAAGGTGAAAGCTATTTTGGATATGCCACCCTTGCACAATCTAAAGCAATTAAGAAGTCTTCAAGGGATGATGCAATCCTTCCATTGATTCATAGCCCAAGTTGTAGATAAGTTTCAGCCATTCACCCATATTCTAAAGAAAGACTCCACTTTCCAATGGAACCAACAATGTCAAATAGGTTTCAATAAGATCAAAGAACACTTAGCTCATCCACCAATCTTGATTCCACCTATTCTAGGGAAACCCCTCCTGCTTTATATCTCTGCCACTTTAGTCACACTAGGGGCATTGTTGGAACAACATGATGAATCATCAAAAGAGAGAGTAATCTACTACATTAGTTGAACACTGGTTGACTATGAATTAAACTACTCTCCCATGGAAAATTTTTGCCTCATAGTAATCTTCAACATGCAGAAACTTTGGCATTATATGCTTAGCCATCCGGAAAAATTAATTACTAAGATTGATCCACTAAAGTATTTGTTATCCAGAACCACTTTGATTGCCCGCATGGCCAAGTGGGTCATGCTCCTAAGTGAATTTGACATAGAGTATGTGGAGTGAAAATCCATAAAGGGACAAGTCATAGCTCATCAGTTGGATGAGGTGCCATTAGTAGATGCTTACCCTATGGACACCTAATTTCTAGATGAAGTTTACCCAGTCACAGACTCACTTGCTTGGATACTGTATTTTGATGGCTCCTATACTCTTAATGGATCAGGCGCAAGGATTTTATTAGTTACCCCTCAAGGTGACTACATTCTAAAATCATTTTGGATAGCATTCTTGTGTACCAACAACATGGTAGAGTATGAAGCCCTCCTCACCAGTCTTTGAATAGCAAAGTAGTGGCACATAACTCACTTGAAAGTATTTGGTGATTTATTATTAGTCATCAAGCAAGTTAATGATGAATTCCTAACAAAATATGATAATTTGTTACCCTATAAACACATGGTGGATGATTTCAAGAAATATTTCACCTTCATACAATTTGATCAAATTCCTAGGGTATAGAATAAAGCAGCTGATGCAATGGCTACTATCAGCTCCCTGATTGACATGCCTAAAGATTAGACAAAATGTGAGTTCCTTGTGGAACAACTTTTAATCCCAATGTATGATATTCCTGAGACTAACATGGTGTGCAATATCATGGGTCTCACCTCCCCCTAGTATCAAGACATATATACCTATCTGCATGATAATATTCTACCCCCAAATTCACATGAAACCAACAAAAATCCTTTATTCAACATTTGACCTGATACATTACCATTTGTGATACACTTTATCACCATGGGTATGATGGGATCCTTCTTATGTGTCTAAATGAGACCAAAGCCCACACAACACTAACAAAGGTACATAGTGGTGTTTGTGAAGCTCATTGAAAGGGTATGGCCCTAGCCAAAAGGGTTCTATGAGCTAGATATTATTGGCCTGCATTAGAGAATGATGCTTGTGAATTTGTAAAGAAGTACCTTCCTTGCCAACAACATGCGGACTTGATTCATGCTCTAGCCTAGGACCTTCAACCCCTCTTACCACCGTGGCCATTCTCTCAATGGGGTTTTGACTTGATTGGCAAGATTTACCCACCATCTTCCAACAACCATACACTCATAATTATTCCCACTAAGTACTTCACCAAGTGGGTGGAAGCAATTCCACTCTCACAAATCATTGATATTCAGATCTCAAAATTCATCCTTTACCATATTCTCTATAGATATGGTATCCCATCCACCATCCTCTCTGATAATGGAAAACCTTTGAAAAACCAAGCCATGAAACACCTCTGTGACACCTTTCATATCCAACATCATTGGTCAATGCCTTAATACCCCCAAGGTAATGTTTAGGTAGAAGCAACCAAAAGGACCCTCATATGCATCCTCAAAAAGGTTGTCAATAACATTGGTCAAGATTGGCACCTCCATATTCATCCCACCCTCTTGAAATATCGCACCTCCATCCACACCCCTACAGGTGCCACTCCCTATTCTTTATTCTATGGTGTCGAAGCCATCTTTCTAATTGAAGTTGAGATCCCATCATTGAGGATTTCTCTAAAAAATCTTATCAATGAGGAGGATGCTTGTGTTGCATGGCTTGCATAGTTGGAATTGCTTGATGAAAGAAGAATCAAAGCCTATAATCATCTACAAGCATATCAAAACCACCTTAAGTGTAACTACAACAAGAATTTTTGTCCTTGACAGTTCTAGATGGGCAATCTTGTCCTTAAAGAGAATCAGTGTACTCAGCAAGACTGAGACAAGAAAGGAAAGTTTGAAGCAAATTGGTTGGGGCCTTACATCATAACATATAGATTGACCAATATTGAAGGAGAGCCCCTCGAAGAACCCATCAATATCATGAATTTGAAGACGTTCTACACCTAAGTCCACTTGGTAAGCCCACCTAAATCAAAAACAAAAACAAAAAAATCAAAAATAAGAAAAAAAAAAAAAAAAAAAAATAGCAAAGAGAAATATGTTCGTCCTATGGTGAAAACCACTTTTTGGTGGTGCCTCAAATAAGTACGGGTGGTGAAAACTGGGTAATAGGCATCATCCATAGAGGGCTTAATTATTATCTACCTGGCACCCTAGTTATTTTATGCTCTCATCCGCACTATCATCCTCACCCATCCCATCCTTGGCCGCTTGGTATATTTTGATTGAGCATTGGACTATCCATCTTGGCTATACCTCATCCTGAGATTTTCACTATCCTAATTTGAGCTTATGTTGTTCATCTCCTTGTCAGTCGATCTATGTCATCACATAGGATCATCCATTGTGTTGATTTTCATTTAGACCTCATCTTGTCATGTAGGAAAGGCTAATCATTTGATCTGCCCCTACACTGTCATGTAGGAAAGGCTAATCATTTGATCTTCCCCCAAGGTATTCTCACCATCTCATGTTGGTAATCCATCATTTTCCTTCATTATGCTCTTTTTTCTTTATCCATGGTCTTTTCTTGAACTACGAGGGCTATACGCTTTCATGTAGGCAAGGCTAATCTTTGATTAGCCCTTGAGCCCTAGGTCTTTAGGGTGTGTCAGTCCATGTCCTTGTCTAGTTCATCCTTCACAAGAAAAATCCCCAAGTGTCAAGACATTTGACTAATGGAAAACATATTGCATCAACTGGGTCATTCTAGCTTAGTATGTATCATTAGTCTCAATAGGATGCATCCTTCCTAGTAGATCTCATCAATCCCATCCATCCCCTTCATTCTATGGCAAAGGGCATTTTGAAATTGATTGTGATATTTTGATGCTTTTGGATTTTTTTAATTATTTGAGCTCACTATCAGCACTTGTCATGGTCAGCTTGATCCATCATATCATGGTGTGCTTTGACTCGTCCACATAGGGGTGTAACTTGATCTTTTTTGTGTTGTCTTCTTAGTTGTCCCACGTAGTACCCACTAAGATCCTTGAGGTTTTGTGTTACATTGGGGCATCCTTATGTATTTGTGGTTATCCCAATACCTAGCCTGATCAAGGTCATCATGAACTTGGGGTGTCAAGATAGCCTTTTTGTTTGTTGTGTTTATTTCATGCATTGGATGCCAACTTGCCTTGGTCTTAATTATCAGGGTATTCGGTATCTAATGCTATAGCAAAAAATCAATGCCCTGAAGATGGAAAATTATGTTTTTAATTGCACTGAATTCCATTTCACTACATACACTCTTCATTCAACCTTCTCCCTACCCTAGGACTTATGATTTAGGTTGTGCAAAATCTTGACTCTTTTCCCTCTTGACCTTCCTCTTAGGATACTAATGGTTTTCTGACAGGTCAAGTATCACACCCACAATACACCTAGCACCTCTCCGTACTCCCATGCAAGTCCTTATTGACACTTAGGTTTGCATTATAGGAACTCATATTTCATTGATAATTTTGGTTACACTATAGATTCAATACATTTCATAGCTTATAGGCTTGTTAGATTAAACATCATAGTTTCATTTCACCCATACATGTCCATATTAACATTTACATCCTAATCAGATTTCATACCAAATATTCATATCATCCTGAATCATCAACATTAATATATGGATAATCATCCATCCTCATAAACATGTGCATAAATAAATCAAATCATACATCCACATAAGCATGACATATCATAAACATGTGCATAAATAAATCAAATCATACATCCACACAACCATTACATATCATAAACATGTGCATAAATTAGATCATCCATCCACGTAAGTATGTAGTGTCATATACATGTGCATAAATAAATAAGATCATCCATCCACATAAGCATGTAGTATCATATACATGTGCATAAATAAATCAGATCATCTATCCACATAAGCATGAAATATTATATACATATGCATACATAAATTGAATCATCCATCACAAAAACATAATGCATAGTGTAAAAAAGGATTGTCCAATATCATAATCAAAATAATACTATGTATGTCATATATCCATCATACATCATTAAATAAGGTACAAAATTTAGAGATGTAGAGTACCTTTGATCTTTGCTGATAAGTACTAAACACTCCATCCTATGTTTGTCTAAGAACTGGTATCCTGTCATCTGCTCTCTGGCTACTCTATTATGAGCTACCCACATCTGATCTCTAAGGAGAGTCTGGCACTGGCCCTCTATGCATGGGAGTCCCTTGGTAACCACCGAGAGGAGTCCACTGATAGTCACTATAACCTCTGGTACATGTCCCTAATGACTGGGATGGTGTTGGCATCTGAGGTTCCAGTCTGATGTAGCACGTCATGCGCTATGCTGGATGTGGAACAACATGCTCATACACACACTTCCAGTAACTTGTCTCCTACATATAGTCATCCCACTGAGCAACTTGATGTCTAATAGCATTCCGCTGAAGCCTATACCTATCCCGATCTCCGCTAATAGCTCTCTGCTCTTGTACCTAGGTCTCCCATGCCACTATCAATTGTTGTACCTACTCTGTAGCTCTATCTCTCTTAGCCTCTATAGCCTGTAACTGTGCATGTAACCCCTCTACCTCTACCCCTGGCTCACCCCCTGCACCATGCACTACCCATAGCTGAGCCTGTGTTGCATCTCGTTCACTCTACAATGTATGCATCCATACCTCTACGACATCTCTCTCCCTGTATACAACCTATACTCAAGCCTCCACTCCATCTTTGTCCCTCTAAAGTGCCTGAAGTCTCAACTTGGAAAAATATCACTCCCGTCAAAGACTTGACACTTGTGACATTGCTACATCCCTCTCCCTCTGAAGAGACTGAACCTCTATCTCTGCCACCTGCCTCTCACTCTCAGCCACCTGAACATGTTCTTATCACACATCCCTCTCTGCCTCTATGACCTGTACCTATGCCTTGCCACATCTCTCTATCCATAGCATGAGTATCTCTCTCCTCATCTCCTCCTCTATTGCATCAATCCCATATCCTCAACTATCTGCTCTAAATAGTCCACTCTATCTCTTAGCTCAGCTCATTCCCAGTGTAGATCTTCTCTCTCCCTTTGTAACCACTCTAGCTATCCCCGTGGGCCCTCTATGTCTCCAGTAGTCCCCACCCTAGTCTCTGATGGCTCCTTCCCTATCCCCCCTCCAACGACCTATCGTATCACCACCTCTACCACCAAATGGTCTCTCTCCTATCTCACCACATCTCCCTCCTCATGATCCCTAGCCACCTCCACTCACAATAGCTTTATCTCTACCCATAGGTCAACTACCTCATCTCATGCCTCATCCCTCTCTCTCATCAATCTCCTCTCCACATCAGACACTAGTGTGACCAAGATTGAGTAATCTCTCTCACCCTAGACAAATCATTCCTATAGCACACTCAGCTCTGCCTGAAATCTGAACCGCTCTACCTCTATTTGTTGTAATCATTGCTCACTGAGGTACAGTCTCTCTAGGGTCTCTCAACACCACTGTGGAATCCTCTCCTCTAGGTGGTGCTGTCAATAGTGGTGCAATATCATAGACATAAAAATCAATGTCCATCTCCCATGCCTCATACCCCTCACTCTCTGTCGATGCCTCCATCTTGTCCCCATCAATCACTGAGAGTGCTCTTCCTCTCCCTATCATCCTCACCTACCCTCCACTGGCCTCGCCCTCCACCTGTCTCATCCATTGTTGCCCTCCTCTAGCCATGTCTGCCTCCTATCTATCCCGCACTCTACTGGCCTCAACCTCCTCCTCTCTCTCCTATTGTGGATCTCTTGGGGATGCATGTACCTCTTGTCTCCTCTCTCTCTACACCTCTGACCCCCTACCCTACTTTGTCGCATCCCTTGCCTCATCCTCTCCCTCCTCTACTCTATCTACTCCTAAGGATCTGAACCATCGTCTCCTTCTCTTTCATACCCTCCCTGGCTCCTCAACTGATCTACCTGCCTCTTGTCCCTCCCCCTCTTGTCCTATCACCTAGCCTCCTCTCTATTGACTTTGGGGTACTGGTCCTGCCATCCTCAGTCATCTCTCATCCTCTAACCTAAATCCTAGTGCCCCCTTAATTGACACTATTGGGGTAATCCATGGAGGTGGATGTCACCTAAACTACTGCCGATATAAGTCTGTCACCCCTACATCTCCCCTCCTACTTTCCTAGGTATGGAACAAATTGCAATTGCTCTAGCTCCTCCCACACTGCATCCAAATCTAGCTCATCCCCCCATGGCTACTCTTGTGTCAATCATTGGAACATCACCTACCTCGCAGGAATATCCTGCCTCACTCCAAACTGCCACATCACCTGATTTGGTCTGTGCAGCTCCACTATAAGTGGACCTCTCTAAATAATATAACAGAGGGTAATGAAGTACCCACTGTGTTCCTCCTCATCATCCCTCCAGCCCCTAAAGCACCATAGCATATATGGACACCACACTATCATCTTTTCCTACACATCATCCAACCGTCTCCTCCATATATCTACATCTCTGACATCTCGATACTGTAGTATCACTCCCGCCTCTTTCTCCTATCCCTAGGCCACAACCTCTCTATCATCCTGCTCTCCTGCTCTACGCATGATTAGCCTAGTCAACTTGATGTGCTCCCAAGCCTAGACCTGCAGTAGTGTGACATGTGTCACACTCAATGCCCTCCAATAACATACCCAATGCATATCCTAGTATAGTTGTGCCAACATGCAGGTCCCCCACACAAACTGACCCTCTTTTCCCTCGATGATATGAAAATTCACCTCAAAAAACCTGAGAGACAAGAATCAACTACTCCGATCTGGCACTAAGATCCCACTAATCAATCCTACTAGGTACAATGATAATGTCGATACCCTACAAGACAAGCATCTATCCACATCCAACTGCTATCATTGAATCGATAGATCGTTAATGCCAAATACAACCTGCATGGACTCATTCAATGCCTCGCTTGCTACCCTACACTCACTAACCACAAGCCCTGCTATGGGAAGCCTTAGAATCGGCCACACATCCTCTAGAGTCACTGTCATCTCCCTAGTCAGTAGATGAAACATTGATGTCGCCTAGTCCCAACACTCTATCAGGGTTGTTAGCATGGCCCTATGGGCCTTAATCATCGAGTATGATAGCATATGAACTACTCTTTCCTCTGCTAGTCTTTGGTGATTTGTGTAAGCCATCACCGCCATGCATCTATAGGCTCTCAACATTTTGCATTCATCACATAAACACTATGTCAGTTTTCACTGGCATCATTTTCCCTCCATTTTATTTTACTTCTTCCTGACTTAGGATTTCCATTTTATTTTATTTTATTTTGAACTAATCTTTCTTCAAACTGTCTCTCCCACATCTGTAGGCTCTCAACATTTTGCATTCATCACATAAACACTATGTCAGTTTTCACTGGCATCATTTTGCCTCCATTTTATTTTACTTCTTCCTGACTTAGGATTTCCCTTTTCCACCCCACTATTTCCCCCCTCTTCCCTTGCCTTTGTACTTTCAGTCATCCCAAACAGGCCCTAGGCCTTATGCAACTTCGTCCCAGTCCCTAAGCAAACCTGCCCTAGCTTGGGCGGACTCGCTCGAGCTCACAGGAGAGACCCCCAAGCCCGAGCGGACCTGCCTAAGCTCGCGAGCTAGCCTACCCAAGTGTGGGTGAGCTCGCCTGAGCCTAGGTGGACTCGCCTGAGCCCACCCAAGCCTGAGTGGACCCGTCCATGCAAGTCAGTGAGACACAACGTAAGCCTTCCCCTCCCGTCCTCCTCCTAATGTTTTTTTAATCTCTCTAACCCATTTCTTCTCCCACCCAACCCAACAAAACCCATGTTTTTATTTTTAGAAAAAACTTAATAAAATTGACCAAATCACAAAGTTGGGTTTTGAACTAACCTGGTGTGGCATGGCACACTCAACGAAGAATCGTCATTTCTCGTCTTCCCGATGGAGAACCCCAGTAGCATACTCTAGCATCATGTCTCTTCCCTCTCACCCTCTCCTTTTCTCCCTCTCCTCCTCACTTGACAACTGTCCAAATGAGGAGAGGTAATTTCTAGAATTACCTTTTATAGTCTTTTCCTTGCCATTTTTACATTTTAAAATAAAATGATTTTTTTTCTTTTATTTAACCTTTTTTCCCCTCAACTAATTCACTCACCCCCTATCTTCTCAAGGCCGCCATTTGCATATTGTAAACTCGTTTTCCTTTATTCTAGTGCCAATCTTTTCAATCTTTTCATGCTCTTTCCAATGACATATACCACTTCATACTTTTGAGAAGTTGCCCGGGGCCTCTTTTCCTTCCACATCTGCCTTCTTGAGTGGGCATACCCTACCACTCTCTACTGATCTCCCATCATAGGCTGAGCCCAGGTAGACCCGCCCATGCAAGTCAATGAGATCCAACATAAGCCCCCCTCGCCCACCCCCTAACGTTTTTTTTTCTCTCTAACCCATTTCTCCTCCCACCCAACCCAATGAAACCCATGTTTTCATTTTTTGAAAAAAATTATGCAAATTGACTAAATCACAAATTTGGGTTTCAAATTAACCTATCGTGGCATGGCACACTCGACAAAGAATCATTGTCTCTCATCCACCCGGTGAAGGATCTCAGTATTGTACTCTGGCATCATGTCTCTTCCCTCTCACCCTCTCATTTTTCCCCTCTCCTCCTCACTTGACAACTATCCAAATGAGGAGAGGTAATTTCTAGAATTACCTTTTATAGCATTTCCCCACCCCCCCACTTTTTTACCTTTTAAAATAAAGGGACTTTTTTCTTTTATTTAACTTTTTTTCCCCTCAACTAATTCACTCACCCCCTATCTTTCCTAGTCCACCACTTGCACATTGTAAACCCATTTTCCTCCATTTCAATGCTAATCTTCTCAATTTTTCATGCTCTTTCCAATGACATATACCACTTCATACTTTTGAGAAGTTGGCCGAGGGCCCTTTTCCTTCCCTGTCCACCTTCTCGAGGGGGCATATTGTACCACTCTCTCTTGATCTCCCATCATAGACCTTCTCTTGCAAAATTGGGGCATCCCCTTTATTTCTCCTCCATTCGGGTAGCTCATGAAAACTCTTCCATGCTGGGGCATCTCATTTTCGGTCACTTCTTCCATAAAGTCATCTATATTTTATTTTTCTTTGAAACCCTATTATCCTAATAGTACTTTGAAGAAGGGAAGAAAATTAACACCTAAATTTGACCACTTCCATATGCTCAAAAGCATCTTCTTAACCATCATTTTGCGTCCTCTTTGTTGGTATTAATTAAATCACTCATTTAATTAATATTTTGTGTCCTGCATAAGGTTTCCAAAGTATTTAATTTAATAAATACTTTTCTCCTCTTTCCTCTTTAAATTAAATAAATGTATCACTTTATTTAATTTAGTCATATTATCTTTTGGAATTTTAAATTTATTTTTAAATTCTTCACTTTCTCTCTCATTGTCACATCCTCCAACTTTTGCAAATTGACCTCTAAACCTCTTTCTTAATCATAATTAATTTATGATTAAGATGTGCACACCCCTAATCATCACTAGGGTCCCATCCTCCATAATTTCCCACTTGCCTCTAATCTTCATTAATTAGTCTAATCAAGTACTTGCACAACCTTAATCACTTAATTAGGTCAACCTAATCTCTATGTCATTTATGGAAAGTGTCCTACGTCAACTTCATTAAAGGTTTTCTCCTTTTGAAGAAGGCATTCCATTCTCCATGTGAATTTTTAATTCACATTTTTTCCCCCAATGTATCTCTTGGAATTTAAAATTCTTTTTCTCATTCCCATATGGATATTTGAGGAATTTTTAATTCCTTACATGTTATTTCACACACATGGGGATAAGGACCTCCTTTATGAGATCTTGTCCAATCCAAAGGTACTATGTAGTACCTCCATGTCATGTACTATCCTTCCACCTCATGAACACATCATTGTTCTCAAACCACTTTGCATGCCCCATGTCAAGATGTGAGGACTTGTGAGTTCTCAACTCACCTTAGCCCTACATCTTGATATTGGTGGCTCAATCTTGACCATCCATTTCCCTAGAGAATTCTTAATTCTCTATAAATACCCCCTCTTTTCTCTCATTTTAGGAGAGATCATTCAAGCTAGTCAAACTCTTGTAAAAAAATTTATTGAGCCATACTTAGCCAATTTTTCATACTTGCATCCATTTTCACTCATATTTCCATCCTCATCCCATCTTGTAGTTTGCATCTCTTGCCATCCAAGGAGCATACAACATCGAAGATCAAAGGGTCAACCAAAGGGCAACTCAACAAGGTGAAATCTTCCATTTTGCTTTGCTTAGTTAATCTTTAGGCTAGTCTTGAAGTGTAGGGTGTTTTTAGTGTTTTTTTGCACTCTTTCATTTGTTGTTCATTTTTTAACACTCATTTTCACCCTATCACAATATGAACATAAAACAAATGAGGCCATGCATGTAAAGTCATAGTAGTATCAAAAGAGATATTTTACTTATTTATATAAACTTTTTTACATTGCATTGACATTGCCAAATACCACTTGGCTTGATTACAAATTCAGGTCATGGACAAAAAGACAAAAGAGACATTTATTTTCAAGTACACAAAGCAAACAACATGAGACAAATTCCCTCAGTGACAATTTGTCGGGTTTCGATTTGAGTTGGTGACAATAGATTCTCATGTGACTTGAGGAATTTTACAAAAAGTCCCATATCATTCCTCACCACTCTTGTGCATAGAAGAGCCATGACCTCCTCTAGAGTCTCATCCTGAAAAGCTGATGGAATGCAGATAGCATTAGCTATCAATCCACATTGAGGATAGTAGCTCATCTTGTTAATTTCCACCTTGACGCGATGATAGAATTTGAAAGAGCAATGGCCTCATCTAAAGTCTCATCTTGAATATCCAATGCAATGCAAATAATGTCAGCTATTAATCCATTTTGAGGATAGTAGCTGAGCCCATTAATTTCCACCTTGATGTGATGATGGAATTTGGGTTTCACCAGGTGCTTCAATTCTCTCACACCCTTGTCACGAAGGCCAGAAGTCTTGATGACTGTATAGATAAAGCACTAGAACATAGTTGTGTTATGCACATGAGTCTGGCCTAGGAACGCCTCACCAAGGATGCTCTAAAGCACTTCTTCCTCCACCTCACTCTACACCATGAATACTTCCTTCAGTTGGTCTGAAGTACATTCCTAAACAATGGATTGCACTTGACTTCCTCTAGGATGATGTAACCATTGGCAGAATTACCATCACTTTGAGAGCTCACCATATTAGATGCAACAAATTGTGGAGGAAAGGTGACGCTGGTTGAATTTATAGATTTTTTAATAGACATGGGTGCATTCTCCTGAGTTTGATAAGATGTTAGTTTAATTCACAAATTTATGGCTAGGTTGCATCACTTTGAATTACAATTTCCCTTCAAGCAGCTCACACATGCCATTGCTTGATATCCCTATGCACTGCATTGATGGTTGGTGAAATGATTGGTCCTTTGGCAACTATTGGTAGGATCATGATCAATTTTCTTTGCTAATACCTATTCCTCTACAAAATTCAATTATTTTGACCAACTTCCTAAGAAACATTTGGAATACAAGAAGTTGTTGCTTTAGTAACAACTTTGATGCCTATCCAGTGCTTTAGCTATGTTATAAATTTGAAATTGTAAGGGATGAAAGGGGACCTTTTTTTGGATACACCTGGGTGTGTTATTAAGAAGGAATAACATTTATTACATATTGTAATGATTTATAATCTGTGTTATGAATTAAATGATACTTTGTATGTTGATCTTGGTATTATGCGTATGATATGGCTGTCTCCTTTTAAAGATAAGCTATATAACATTCATTTATTGGAGTCTAGTTTCTTTTCATTGATTTTATTTGATGGTCATGAGTTTTAAAACTTTGTGTTGATTATGAATGGTTGTGACCTTTGCTTCCTCATTAGTTTCATATTTATGAGCTAATGTTAGTCACCTTTTCTACTTTCTAGTTAAAAGAACACCCACTTTCCTTAAATTAGATTAATTCATCAAAAATCTAGTGAGGGAGTTGTACCTTGACAAAATTTAGAGAAAAGCCACAAATGCAATTGTGGACTTTTCGGAGCTGCTAGCATATTTCAATTGGTGCTAAATCTGGGACTACAGTTCTTATTTAAATATGTGTCATGATCCATTCCATTTGCTAACAATATTATATTATAATATTATATTGTATTATATAATATATCATATATATTATATTAAGATGTATTCTATATTATAATATAATTAATACATTATAATATTATATTATTATATAATATAATATTATATTATATTATATAATAATATAATATAAGAGAAATGAGCATTGAAGATTTTTTTAATTTTATATAGAACAAAAAATAGATATCCATTGCGTTTATGTATTTTTTTTGGTAATGATATATTATAATATAATATTATATAATAGTATAATTAATATATTATGATATTGTATTGTATTATAATACTTATATAGTATTAAATATTATATAAAATTAGATTATTTTTTATTAAATATAATATAGTATAATATTATAATATTATATTATAATATACTATGATATAGTCTTAGATTAAAAAATATTATAATAATCTATTAAATTTAATGTTTATTTGGTCCCAAACCCGACCAAATTAATAAAAATGACCTAAACATAAAAAAATATATGTTTCAAAATAGATATGTATTTTCATTAGATGTTTGCTATCGCACCATGCACTTTCTGCCCAAGCATAAAAAATAATTGAAAGAAAAATTTCACATTTTTGAGTGAGTTAAAAATTCCTTTTTTTTCACATCGCCACTTTTTGGACTCCCATGATCTTGCACAAACCCAACATCCTTATATAGATCAACACTTCTGAAAAACTCTACAATACCCCAAAGGTACTAGGTCAGCACCAGTAGTGACCTAACATCAAAATTCACCAACTGTTCAACCATAAATGGACACAAAGACCTTGGAACTTCATGCCACTTGAAGTATACATGGTAACTGAAACCTCTCAATACTCGTAAAATTCTACAAGACCATATGCTAATCTATGGTGAAGTGTGAAATCACCAAAACATACATTTTGTACTAGTAACTACTATCACTAGCAGACTAAAAAAAAATTCATTCATAAATTCTTTACTAGAGGCAAAAACAATGTGAAATTATGGATTTAGAATCTTCTAACATTCAAACAAAGTGTACCACAAAAATAGAGTGATATTATTTAAGGCAGACCAATCTAGACCAAAATATCATATGTCATGTGCACTAAAATACTTGTTCCGACACTTAGCCAATTTTCCACTTCAATTGTCTGCACCAGATCAAATCTTGTTATAACTAAGCACTGGATTACCATCTTCAAACATGATCAAACTATATAAAATGGCTTGTAAATCAATCTTCACAATATGACATCAACACTAGACCATAATGTTGACATCAATGACAACACCAGGTCAACCCATGCTCATGTTCATGTTTCCAATAAACACATTAATGAAAAACTTCTTATTCTTCCAATAGGATGACCTCTCAAGTTTTGAGACTCACAAAAATTGACTAAAACCTTATACTAAAGGATGGATTCCCCTTGGTAAATCACCTAAAAACTAACTTTAACTAAAGAAATTTACTGGGAAAAGAGATGAGTAATATATGATCACTTGAATCTAAAACAAAAAATGAAGTTGATACACCAAATAGAGAAAATTTCTACTTTTTTTTAGCAACACAAATTATGAATCTCAGTGTAAAACTTCAAACAATAATTTACAACAATAATTCAAAGTTAAACTTAGAACAACAACAATCAAGGAGTCATAAAACTCACAATAATACCTACTTTTCTTGCATACAAAGAGAAAATTGAGACAAGTAGAGGAAAAAATATTGATCTTTGATTCACTAAAGGCTATTACAATGATCGTTTTCTTGAAAAATAGTAAAGAATTGCATCACAAGCACACAATGAACTATTATTTCAAAGTGAAATAAGGTTTAAGATGCAAGATCAACAAAAAAAATTATAGAAGTAAAGACTTGATAATTGGGACTAAAAAAATTCAAGTATGAATCTCAATTTATCACAATAAACTTTCCCATCCTTTACAACAAATCATTGGTTTGTTATTTATATATTTTGAGAGCCTAAACTTGGAAAGTCATGTTCAGTTTAGATATTTTTTCTCTGAGTTGTCATCCTTATCCTATGTGGATGAGATTCACCAATTCGCTTTATGATTTTTCAATCTTATCCTATGAGTTGGCATACTTATTCTCCATGGATAAAATATTTGTAATCCTTATTCTCTCTGGATAATATATCTGTAATCCTCATCCTTTGTGTATTTAGTGTTGAAAAAAGGGTCCTTTGACTTTTTCACACTCATTTGGGTCCTCCTTGTGGATTTTGGCTTAATGTTGCCTTGATTTAGTGTTGTGATGTAGATAAAACATTCACATTAGGTCTTGGGCCCTTGTGAACTAATGGAATTTAATGGTACCTTGTAAAAGTGTTGTGAAGCATTGTAACACATTTTCACACTTTTCTAGGGTTTTATCAATCAACTAAGCATAATAAATATAAATTTAATCATAATTAACAATATTCTTGCCTTATTTGGAGTGTTGTAAAGTTTGTAACACATTTTCAAATTCCTCTAGGCTTGTCATTAATGATTGGGTTTTCTTATGCTTTAATTGGCCCTGTTTTGCATCCACAAGCCTCATTTATTGCATCTTTTCAAGGATAATACCGACACCAATCAATAACCAATCATAATTCAGGTATTCATGGTTTGTGTGGCCTAGATTTAGCGTTTGGGGCTCATTCACCACCTTGGGTGAATGATTCCCACCTAGGTCTTTTTGGCCCCGATGTAGGTTTCACACATTTCTAAGTAGTTTTCATTTTTGGTCTCATACATTATGTATGATGGGACTCATTCACCAACTTGGGTGAATGAGTTCTTTGTGACCAAAATTCAAATTTAATTCAAATTTCTAGCAATATTTTATTCTCCTGGATCTGATGTTGGATTGTAGTGTTGTAATTTTAGGAATTCTTACATAATTAAGTATAAATACAAGGTTCTTTCACTCATATTCAACACCTATCATTCAAGAGAGTTCACAAGAGAATTTGAGCATTCACAAGACCATTCAAGGAATTTCAAGGGTAAATTATCAAGCATTAAATTACATTCTTCAATCATCAATCATCATGTCAAAGATTGCATTCTTCATGTTTGTTATTGTGCTAACAATTGTGGTGTAGAGTTCATGGTCCAAGCAAGCATTACATTCAAGATCTATCTCATTCAAGAAAGAGTCAAGAATCACATCCATTTCAACCATTTCAAGCATTATTGCAACACTTTATTGTAGGGGTTTGGTGAGTTGCAACATTACTATTTTTTCATTCATCATTTTCCTTTCTTATTTGATTTCATTTCAAGATTTAATTTCAATTAAGGGGTTTGACCAAGGAAAAACCATATTCACTATTCCCCACAACATTTTTCACTCTTATTGTGTGTGATTTGTAGGGATAGGTTTTAGATTTTTGAAGAAGCAAAGTTGGAGAAAAGTTGTCAAAGTTTTCATCAAGCCTTGGAGAAGCTTGTAGAAGGCATATAGGTGGCAATTTGCAGTTTAGGATATGGAAACAATTCAGAAAGAGAAAAGTAGACCAAGAGGTGCATAATCTAGTTTAAAATTTATAGAATAATAAAAGTGGATTGATTCACCACTATTGGTGAATGAGTCCCACTATACAGGCCTGACAGAGGATTTTACAGATTTGGATACCCTTTTGGCCAAAACTTGCTCTAGTGCATTTTCCCCAAAACTAGTATGATTTGCCTAGGTTGGTGAATGAGTCCCAGTCAACTTCAATAGTAGAAATTTTAGTTATCCATACCTCCATTCTAGCTTCTTCATTCTCCTAGGTGCACACTTTCAATTTCATTGCTTTATATTACATTATGTACACTTTTCTAGGTCATTTATTGTTACCTTGCATTCAATTATGGTTTTACATTATTTTTTGCATTGCATTCTCTTTTCCATGTTTACACTTTGTGGTGAACCCCTCATTATATCTCATTTAGCCCCTAAGATAGTTCCTTTGCTAGATTTCAATCTCCTTTGCATTGAAATCTCAAGGATTTGTTCTTGAGAGAAGAGTAAGGAAATAATGTTGGAAGAATGAAGAACATCTCATTATATAGCTTTTATGTTGTGATTGATGTCACCGTGTTATATGAGTTGTAATTGTATTACCATAAGTTCAAGCTTCATCTAGTATTTTGAATTGGTATACAAAAATAATCATTATCCTCTGGTATTTTGGTCAGCAATCCTCTGCTGATGAATATCATAACTTGTGGTTTTGGGAAATGGTTTTTGGATGTTAGGAGTTTGTATATTCAGATTTTCATGAGCACATGTGCTCATATGGTGAGTTGGCATCAATTAGTTGTTGTATTTTGTTATTAGGTCTATCCTTGGCCAACCTAATCAATAGTTGATGTTATAATGAATTAATTTTGTGTTGAAAATGTATTTGTGACCTATCTTAGGTCCATGTTGACATATTGTGGCATACTACATGGTTGAATTTTTTTTGGAATTTTTTTGTACAAACTTGAAGTCAACAGTTAATATTTTTGGTGAATAAGGGTTGCATCTAATTAGCAAGACCTAATTGATGCTTGCGAGTGAGTCAAATATATATATTGGACAGTTTTTGAGATTGAAAGAGAGAAATAAATATGCAAAGATGAATCAAGGTGAATACATATCTACTAGTATTCGAGTTTATCAGAAGAAGTGTGTAAAGTTAGCTTGTTGAGCATCAAAGGAATTGAATTAGCACTTGTTGGTTGCAACTTTATCAGTTCATCTTCTGGTTGTAAGCCATTTCTACATTGTATCTATGTAGGTAGTGAGCCTCCCATTTTGGATGGTGAGTCTTCGTAGTGAGCCACCCTTTATAATATCTTATAACAGGTTATATTATATTATGAGCTAATCCTCACTGTGGTTTTTCCCATTTTTGGTTTTCCATGTATAAATCTTGGCATTCATGTGTTGTGTGATTTTATGTTCATCTAATGCTTTTTCTCATTCTTATTGTTATATGCATTGGAGTATTTGGATGGCACACATTCAATAAGCTTAAGAAGATACTAATTAACACCCCCCTCTTAGTATCTTGGGTACTCAACAATTAATATCAGAGCCTAGTTCCTCCAAAGAAGCCTAATAGCTTGAGGAAGATCTTGAAGATGGGAAAAATGGATGATAAAGAAGAACTCTAAGTAGCTCTTGAAGATCTTGATAAAGCTGAAAACAAAAACAAAAATCTGAAAGAAAATCTTGATGAGGCAAATGAATGCATCAAGAGATTCAAAGATAAATTGAAGAGATTCAAAGAAAGACAGAGAATTAAGTGAGCAATTAAAACAAGAAAATGAACAGATCACCAGATTGAAGGTGCAAGAGGAGGAAAGGAAGAGAATTGAAGATTTTCTGAATACAGTGGTGCAATGCAAGTCTGATGAATTCTCAAGGCTTGAAAAAGAAGTGGTAAACCTGAAGTAGATCTAGAAAAAGAAGGAATTTATGAATATATGTTTAAAATAAGCTCCACCAAGCTCAATGTTGATTGTAGGACAAAAACCAACTAAAGAAAATGGTGGTTTGGGAATGAAAGCGGGTGAAAGATCAAAGGCTATGCATACCCCAAACATAGTGGAAATCAAAAGACTCTAGATAAAGGAAAATAGACAAGAAATCCTATAAGTTTTGCTAGAAGACTTCCTATCAGACAGCCAAATGCTCAAAGGTACCCATCTTTGAATGGTGTTTGTTTTTCATGCAATAAATTTGGTCACAAGGAAATAGAGTGTAGAAGTAGAATAAACCAGTATGCTAGATCCTTCTCTAAGTAATGTTTTGTATGCAAGAAAGTTGGACATAGAGCCAGTAAATGCAAAACTCAGATGATGAATTGGCTTAAAGGAGGTAGAATGAATCAAACTTTTGTTGGCTACTGTTATGCATGTAATAAGTTTGGACACAAATAATTTGAATTAGTTTAGATCAAGGGTTAATGGAGGTCAAAAAAATCAAAAAAGTGTTGTGTGCTACAATTGCAACAAGCCCAAACACATTTCAAAAGTATGCAGAAGTAAAAGAGGAAAGCAATCTGATCCGGTAAAGAAGAATGAACCAATGAAGACAATTGACAAGAATGAAGTTAAGGAAGAAATGAAAAATATATGGAAGAAGAAAGAAGAGCCAGTAACATCAAGTGAGTTTGTACCCTCATCTAGTGTAGATAATCCCTCTAGCAATTAGATCCAACATGGTCTTAGGGGAAGCATTAACACAAAATTATTCAACCCCCTAGATATTTGGTGTGTTAGATGTTGGCATGAAGATATGTTGTAAAGAATGAATAAATAGAGCTTATGCAAAAGGAACCAAAATAAAAGTTGTAGGCAGTATCATTTGTGAAGTAAATTAGGTTTTTTAATGTAATAAAGAAGAGACTTTATCAATTTTTTGAATTTTATAATATTTAATGTGAATTATGGAAGCTCATTAATCTATAAAATGAGTTTGTAAGATGTTTTGATCACTTGTGCAATTGAAGAAAGTAGGGAGTGATTTGGAGTAGTCTTGAGGTGATCTAAAGACCGAGTCGAGTAAAACCCTAGTTTTGGAACTCGCAAAAGTAAAAGGCATTTTACTCTTCTGTGTTATTGTGGGATTTTGTGAATTTTCTTTTTAAAATCATTAGATCTTAGTTTGTGAAAAAGATGGAAACCCATGTAGTTGTAAACATGTCAAAAAGACCTAGACCTTCCTACAAGAAGTATTCCATCAAGGTATTCAATGACGACCCTCTAGGCACCTTCTCATCAATTCCTCATGGTGTCATGCCTAGTGAAGACTCTAGAATGTACATTTGTGTCAAGATTGAGGAGTATAATCACAAAAAAATGATAGATATGTGGTAAAATGAGCTCACCGAGGATGATTTCATGATAAAGCTAGAATATGCAAATGTTGTTGCGAAGAAGTTGGATCAGTCGAATCAATTTCCTAACTTTATTTCCACTCTTGATGACAAGTATGTTAAACCTGCTCTTAGCAAAATTTATGATAAGTTTTTGTGGACTGACAAACTTCACCTAATAAACAAAAAAGTGATTAAGATAGTTACTGTATTTTGTGATACCAAACTACTACCAGTGTTGAAGTTGGTGAAAAATGAAGTGGTGATGGAACTCGCCAAAGCAACATTTGATAGAAGAGCTCTTGCAACAAAACCTATTATCAATCTTGCTATGAAGTATACATCCATAATGATAGGTCACAAGATCTACTTCACAAATAGGGAAAATTATTTGTCTACTGTAGCTATATACAACGAATATGACATGGTAGAAAATGGAGCAAAATATAATCTATGTGAACTTCTCCAAAAACAATTGTTTGAAAACCTAAAGATGACAAGTGATAAGAAATATGCATTTAAGTCTGGTTCCCTAGTTTTTTGTCTACTATTTTACTTTCTTAGATGGCTTCCCAGAAGAGATGATGTGGTAATTTGGGATACATCAAGACCTGTTGCACATCAAATTTTTGATTATATGCACATCTTGGGTGATCTAAAGAATCAAAAAAATGCCTTGAAAACATTCTTTGTTGTATTCAAAAGCAACATGATTGAATGAGAAGGGATCCCAAGGACTTTTTTGAAAAGTACAAGGATGATATCATATTTCATGTTTCCACAGATGAGTGCATGATTGAAGTAGTTGAACCTTGGATTTTCTATATTCAACCTTTGGGTTATGAAGTTATAGAGGATGAAGTGGAAGGCTATGTACAAGTATTATTAAAAATCCCAAAAGATTCTAGTGAACCAAGAGTGGGCACTTATGAAGAAAAATCTATGGAAGTTTGCATGAAGCATAGGATGTTGGTGATAAGAAAGAATGTAGATCAAATGCTTAGAATTACTAGCTTCACTAATGAACAAATTGCACAGGGAAGAGCCAAGGGAGAGTAGATGACTGGAAAATCATCAAGACTGAGGAGATCTGGTAGGAGTACTCCTTCAAAAGCAACATCTTCTCTTGCATTAGTGAAGGTAGAACTTAGTGCTGCTAGTAAAGGCAAAGGCCCTGCTTCTTCTGGACTGTCTAAAGGATCAAGAAAAAGGAAAGAGACTCCTCTGGTGGCACCATTCAAAAGAGGCAAAAAGGAAAAGGAAATAAGGGAAAAGAACCTAAGTATAACCAAAGAGCAAGACGAAGAGGAGGAAGACCCTGAAGCTAAATTAATAAGAAAAAAGGAAAGAGACTCCTCTGGTGGCACCATTCAAAAGAGGCAGAAAGGAAAAGGCAATAAGGGAAAAGAACCTAAGTATAACCAAAGAGCAAGAGGAAGAGCAGGAAGACCCTAAAGCTAAATTGATAAGAAAGAAGAAAAGGAACATTCCCTTTGGTTAAGGTGCTTCATAGGATGTAAGTGTTGTCACTAAGATATATCTATATGTGTCATCCTCTAAAGAAGATGAAGAACAAGGTTTTGGTATTCATGTGTACACCAAACCAGACATGAAAAAGCAAAATATGTCAAAAGAGGCATCTCCGAATTAGGAAGAACATAAAGCCTCAATGGTAAAACCTAGTTCCCCTCTCAGATTAGAGGCACTAGTTAATAGCTTAGTATATTTTGAAGATATGCTGCAACCTACAACAAAAATTTATACTCAAGTAGGTAGAGAGGACAGAAAAACATTGATTTTAGCTATTATCCAATATGTTATTACCTTGGAAGTTAGTCGAGACTATGTTAAGTCCAATGTACTTGAGAAATTATGGGATTCCCTAATGAAAAGAAGATTAGAGGTTGTTGAGTTGGAAGAAAAGATAAGAAATCATGAATTTGAGAAAATTAGATCCTTTTTGACCACAAATGATTTGGAAACCTTGAAGAAGGTATGCTCAAAGATGTTTTAGATGAAGAAAGCATAAATACTCTGATGACAAAGATAAAAGGAAAATAAATAAAATAAAGAAAGAAACTGCAAAAGCTATCAAGGGTATGGCTGAGAAATATGGTATGTTTGGTACACTCCCATCTAGTTCTACAACTAAATTAGGAGAAAAGGATTCTACAGAGGTAAAAGAAGACATTCTTCTAGAAACAGGCGTTACAAATGATCCTCTAGAGATAGAGAAACATAATGAGGAAGAAGTTGAAGCAGAGAAGCTTAATGTTGTCCCTCTGGGACAAGCTGAAGGAGAAATAGATAAAGATGAAGGTCAAAAGAGTGAAGAAAGAGACAAAGATAAAAAATAAAAATAAGAAAAATTAGACGAAGAAGAAAGAGATGGGGAAGCTAGCCACAAGAATGAAGAAGATTAAAGCAGGTTGTGGAATTGCAAAGGTCCCCTAGAGAATCTTCCTCTGGCGATGATGTATTTAAAGACTTGTTATCCAAGAAAATAAGGCTCCAACCAACAATTCCTCTAGAACTTGTACAACTCCCCATGGTTCAAGGCAGTGTGGATTTGGACAAGATATTTCCCATTCACAAACTAGTGTTAGGGGATGCATTGCATGCATCTAGAAGAAAATAAATTCTAGTAACACATCAAAAGGGAACATAACTCATTGATGATACCCTCAAATATTTGTGGGAGGCCACCCCTGGTACATCAACATATACATCTCACTTTGGTAGAAAAATTGAAACTTCTATTGGACTTCATTGAGTCCCAATTGACAGTTGTTTCTAGTACACATAGTGCATCTCAAGACAGTGACAAGTCGACTTGGAATGATATCACTGCTCATAGAGAGAAATTATTTATTCCATAGAAGTAGAAGGAAGAAATGATTAGACGATTCAGTCAGCTAGGTGACCTTGTGAGAATATAATACACTTCAATGGAAAATGCTTTGGCAAATGCAGAAAAATTAGAAGAGATCAATTTAATTCCATTGCACTCCAGATGATGTAGAAGAGAGCCTAATGGAATTAGAATCTTTGAATATAATGTTGGTATTAGCTAAGAAGAGTTTGGAGAATGGCAAGTCAGCAAGGTAAGGTATTCTAAAGGAGCTTCAAGGCTCATCTTCCTTTGGGTCATGCTTTTTTAGTTTATACTCCTAAAGGGGAGTTAGATTTTTTATTTACATACACTGTTCCAAACCACACTTGTGTATATATATATATATATATATATATATATATATATATATGGATAATCCTTTGTTCTTGATTTCAAAGGGGAGGAGAATGCAATGAAGACAAAATGGGAGAGTGTGTTGCTCATAGGAGGTTTCTTTTGGCACATGTTTCCATCAATGACAAAGGGGGAGATTGTTGGAAGAATGAATAAGAACATCTTATTATGTATCTTTTATGTTGTCATTGATGTCACCATATTATATGAGTTGTAATTACATCACCATAAGTTCAAGCTTGATACCCAGTATTACATGAACTAGTATGCAAAAATTGTCATTATCCTCTGGTATTTTGGTCTGCAATCCTCCACTGATGAATATCATAACTTGAAATTTTTGGAAATGGTCCTTGGATGTTAGAAGTTTGTATATTCAAAATTTTATGTGCACATGTGCTTGTATGGCAAGTTGGCATAAATGAATTGTATTTTGTTATTAGGTCTATCCCTAGTCGACCTAATCAATAGTTGATGTTATAATGAATTAATTTTGTGTTGTGGATGTATTTTTGACCTATCTTAGGTCCACTTTGACATATTTTAGCTTACTACATGCTTGAATTGTTTGTAGAAAATTTTTTGTACAAACTTGAAGCCGATAGTTAATTTTTTTGGTGAATAAGGGTTGCATCTAATTAGGCTGACCTAATTGATACTTGCAGATGAGTTGGATATATATATTGGGAAAGTTTTAAGATTGAAAGAGATAGACAAGTATGTGAAGATGAATCAAGGTGAATACATATCTACTGGTATGAAATTTTATCATAAGAAGTGTGTAAAGTTAGTTTGTTGAGCATCAAAGGAACTAAATTAGCACATTTTGGGTATAACTTTATTAGTTCATATTCTGGCTATAAGCCATTTCTACATTGTATCTTTGTTGGAAGTGAGCCTCCCATTTTGGATAGTGTGTCCTAGCAGTGAGCCACCCTTTGTAATGTCTTATAATTGGTTATATTATATTGTGAGCTAATCCTCACCATGGTTTTTCCCATTTTGGTTTTTCCATGTAAAAAATCTTGGTGTTCATGTGTTGTATGCTTTTATGTTCTACTAATGCTCTTGCTCATTCTTACTATTATTTGAATTGGAGTATTTGGATGGTGCATGTTCAATAAGTTTAAGAAGATACTAATTCACCCCCTTCTTAGTATCTTGGGTATTCAAAAAATAGCCTGTCTCCTTTTAGGTCCAAACCCTAGAAGAAAAAGAGAAATCCCTATTTTCTTCTTTTGATTTTGGTGAACATGCATTTAGAGCATCATATTTTTGACTTGGAGTGCATTTACATCCTAGATTTAGCTTGCATGAACATTACATTAGGTTTTGCATTGGTTAATTTGCATTCTAGGGTTTCAAGTTTTTGCATTAGTGAAAATCTCATTTAGCCTACATTATTGCACTTAATTTCATTGAAAATTAGTAAAATTTTGCATTTTCATCTCATATTTGCATAAGAAAACGTAAAAAGAATAAAGTTCAATTCAAAAATTTTGATTTTTAAAAAAAAAAATAGTAGTTGGACTCATTTGCCACCTCGGGTGAAATCAATCCAAGTGCATATTTTTCATTACATTTTTTGGAATTTACACTTTAGTTTTTGAGTTTCTATTTGTTATTTCTACATTTCTATTTTACTTTCAATAATTTTAGTTATAAGCATTTCATTCTTATTAGCTTACATTGCATTTACATACACCACACATTTAGTAGCCTTTGCATGAGTGTTTGGTGTCCTATTGCTAATACCATAGTGAGAAGAAATTTGAGACTCATGTCATCCTATGATAGCACAATTATTGTGGATCCTGGATTATCTAGAGCTTCCGCTCCTAGTATTAACACTAGTACACTAGGAATGGATAACACCATTAGCAACTCATTGCCTTCAAATAGCATACAAGATTAGCCAATGAATGATAGCATCCCACAAGAAAACATAATCCAAATTCATGAGGACCTAGTAAACTTACAACATAAAATTAGCCTTGAAGACATATCAAATACTACAATTCCTAGGTACATAAAAAAATTCACCACATGCTTGAAAGGGACGATGGCCTTGACTTTATGAAAAAAATAGTGTAAATCTTTGGAAAACATCTTCCCTCAACCACTAGTTATCCTTTTCTAACAAGAAATGTTACAAGTGGAGGAACTCAAATTCCTCCTCCCACAACAATAGCCTCAATACCTACCTATACCACTCCCCAAGTCACAACAACAATGCAACAATTTAGTAATGTGATTCCTTCCTTGGGTATTCTTTCTAGCATCCATTGTTCCTATGTGGAATCACAAGTTATATCTCCTACCTTACCACCTATAAGCATTCCATTCACAACCACATACACTCCATCACCACTTTAACTTCCATCTCATAACATAAGCAATGACCCTCTCATAACATAAATTTTCCAAATGGTTTCATCCCTTCAAAAGAAAATTTCCACCATCAACCAAAATCAAAATGGCCCACCTACATATTATTTCAAAAGCAATCCATTGTCCATGGAGATATTGTGAACACTGATGCCAAAAGGTGTAGAGGTTCCTAGATTTGAGAAATATGGAGTGAAGGGAAATCCTTCTAACCATGTTAATGCCTACACTACCTTATGTAGTGAATTTTACCTTGATGATAAACTGTTGGAAAAAAGAATTCCTAGGTCCTTGAAAGATACTACCTTGGAATGGTTCTCTTCTTTACCGAAAAACTCAATTTTTTCATTCACTAAACATGTTAAGGAATGTTTAAACCATTTCCAAGTGCATATGACTCCCAAGATGACCTTGGATGATTTGATAAGATGCAAGCAAAAGGAGGAAGAAAAGATAACTAATTTTATCTCATGCTATCAATCACATTATTCCCAAATCAATGTCAAGGTCCCCAACCCACACCTTCAAAAGATGTTTATAGAAATTTATAAAATTTGCAAACTAAGATTCAAGACAAGCTTACCATGGTGAAATTCCCATCCTTCATGCACTTTTACATTGCCCTCTGTGATTATCAAAATTTGGTTAGTAGTTGAGATACAAAGTACACTTCTCGCTGAATTGAGAGATCTAAGCCCACAAGCCTAAACAATTACCAACCTTTTAGAAAACAAAATAAAGGGTTCCTTCAATTTAATCCCCCTCAACAAATAACTCAAACTGTCAACAACCAAGTAGTTGTTATTAAAGCCATGGTGCCCTTTCGTTATGGAGATCCAAAAAGACAATTCACTCCCTTGCTCGATACCCTTCACAACACTATGTCCCAACTTTGAGAACAACATATGATTACCTTTCCTCCTATCAAAACACCTGAACCTAATAAGCCTTTACCTTTGAGCTTTAAATCAAATGCTTATTGCCACTATCATAAAAAAAAATGGACATGACATGGAACATTGCAAGTGTCTTAAACATCTTGTGCAAGACCTCATTGATTCCGACTGTCTATCCATTGGAGGTGTTAATGATCAAGGAAATAAATCCATTGTACCTCTGAATCAAAACTTTCAAATTTTCACTAATCTAATGCCCAAACATAATATTTCATTTCTCAAAGCCAGCAAAACTACAAAGATGTGATGTGGTTAATGTTCAGAACAATGATTTTTTCTAAATAATGTTATCAATGGAAATCCTATAGATGAAATGGTAGGGACAATAGGGGTCATCCCTTGTATGGGTCAACCTAAGAGTTCTCTTAACATTACTTTATCCTCTAAGGATATACTTTCAGAACATTTGCCTGATGGTCGTCTCTACATAGTCAGTCGTATCTATGACAAGCCCACTAATGGGATACTAATAGATCCCGCCTCTGGAGAGAATGTGATCACTGATGAATTTTTACTTCTGCATGAACTTTATCAAGATGAATATGATAAACCAAAATCATGCATCAAGACACATAATGGTTTTCTTTTCCCTACGATAGGATCAATCACCTTACCATTGTACATATGACCAAAAACATCAGATGTCACATTCTCCATCATCTCTCAGTTGAACCAATTTCATGTGAAGCTAGACCACCCATGATGGCTTCACTCCATGAAATTCTTCCCTTCAGTTGTGCATAAATTCTTAAAATTTCCATTTGACAATGAAATATTCATTGTCCACCATAGCAGCTTTAACCCTTTATCTTCTAAAGGAGACTTTTCCCTAGATGCCTTTGGCCCGAGCCCATGGAACCTATAAAGCCTCAAGAAGACTTCTTTTTCTTGTCCTATCAAAAGTTCAAGGAAAAGAATATAACAAAACTATCTCTCTAAAACATGTACCCATCCACCTCCTAACCTCCCATCCTTGACGAGACCATGCTTGAACCTAAACAACAACCAAACAACCAAGACCAATCAAAAATAGAAACTTCACGTGCATCCCACAAACAACCAAGAGATAATGAAAACAACCCTATTACACCTCCCAAAATCAAACAAGTTTACAAAGTAAAAGAGAAAGTGATTGAACAACCTCTTGTGTTTCTTCTATTCCTCCCATTAGAGAAGAAAAGAAACCTATGTTTGATCAAACTGCTCCTACACAACTTGAAAACAAAACCAAAAGAAACAGAGGTGCTAGAGAGCATATGTGTAGACACCAATCCCTTGCTCACAAGTTACATGAAGAATTAAACAAAGAAAATCAAGATCCGAACTTGATTGAAGCAATGCATGATGACCCTCCTCCCCAACTGAAATAAAATGACCCAATACAAAACTCACAACAAGAGTTTAATTCTTTAATGGACATTATCATTCATCCACCTATTATGTTTAACCTGGATGATCATGACGAGATCTCTAAAATTGACAAAGAGGTGCATAATGAATTGAACACACTATTTTCCTCTTCCATGAGCTTAAACAACAAATCTCCTAAAAAGAGCATTGAACCTGGTGCTTCTCCTAGTTGAACACTTTCCCTTGTCCTTTGGCTAGTTTCCCACCTTCGGTATACACATCACATGATTGGGAGGAAAATGACCTTCTCATAGGTTGACTCGCATTCTCTTTACTAGTCTTTTGCATTATTTCTTTTTCATTTTCTTCTGTGTGATGGCATGTACATAATGTGATCCCTCATGATGTTTTGTTTGGTGCTCTCTCTCTCTTTGTGAAATTCCTCTATTTGTACCTTCATTCTTCTCTGTCATCTATCTCTTTAACTTTTTTATCTTTCTCTTTTTTATTTGTCTTGTTTTTTCATTTTGGGGATGATGCAAGTTGTCGAGACACCCTATGTCTCTTCCATGTTGACCCAAAAGGATTTTTCCTTTCTTTTTCCTTTTTGTTTATCTCTTTTTCATTTTTGTTTTTTCCTTTTGGGGATGATGCAAGGCATCGAGACATTCATATTTCTTCCATGTTGACCCAAAAAAAATTATTTGTTTTCACTCTCTTTATGTCATTATTCTAGTTCTATGTGTTTTTGGGGGATGATGACAATTCCAAGCTCTCTAAAAATATTGTAGAAAAGAACATACTAACCCCAAATCCATAGATCCATTATGTGTTCGGTGTTCTCATTTTTGGGGCAACCCCTCTCTTTTCTTTTCTCTTGCATGACACAACTTTACTCAGAAATATATGACTTGTCATAGGGCTTTCCAAGTTGGCTCTCATGTCCTCTTTCTTGTTAGCATTTTTCATTTTCTACTTTAAAGTAATTGCTCACAACATGGTGTTTAGCAATTTCATTAAAGTGGGGGCTTACATTGGCATTATTCTTTTTCATTTTCCTTTTTCTTGGTTCTTAGTGCAACCTTCTTCATATGATGTGTTTGTCACTTTGTGGATGGCATTGGGTGTAATTTCCTTCAAGATCATGATCTCTCTTAGTATATTGCATTCCTCTTAGTGGCTTGATGCAAGAAACTGCATCCCCTAAGCAATACTCCTTTGAAAATTTCCTATTTTTGCATTTTACATTTGTTGTTATATGGCCACTTTGCATGCCTATAGTTCCACCATGCTTTTTCATGAACTCCAAGAATAAATTCTTTTTCTTGCCTCATGAAGCTCGAAAATCATTTTTTTGTGGCACCTTATTAAAGTTATCAGGAGGTATGACTTAGGTATGGTTGAGTGGGAAGCCCAATTTGAGGCATGACTTTCCCCATAGCCACTTGCATGTGTGTAAGTGCATACTAGCCATGAGTGTATGTTTCTTACCTTTTAGGACTTCTCACCTGGTAGACAGCTAGGAGATTTGTTACCTCAGAGTGAGCATGTGTTTTCTAGACAAAAAACCTAGATTTGATCCACATCGAGATGGAAAAATAGTTGAAGCTTGATTTGTTTCTTTTATTTCACCTTTTCTCTTTTTCATCTTTGGTAGTGTATGATTGTCCTTTTTGATGTTCTTTATATCATTTTTATGTGTGTTCCTTTGTGCTTATGTTGGTTTGCAATGGGATCTTAATCATGGGGGCTTGATCACCCCTCTTGATTGTTGTCATCTCATCATGCTAGCATTGGTTCATTGAAACCCCTCTTGGTGCATGTTTGTCTACTTTAGTGTGAGTTTGAAGCAAGTTCATCCTCTCACTAAAGTGGGAGCTAAATGTAGTGTCCAAAAAGGGTCTTTTGACATTTTCACACTCGTTTGGATCCTCCTTGTGGATTTTTTCTTAATTTTGCCTTGATTTAGTGTTTTAATGTGGATAACGCATTCCCATTAGGTCTTGGGCCCTTGTGAACTAATGGAATTCAATAGTGCCTTGTAAAAGTGTTGTAACACATTTTCACACTTTTCTAGGGTTTTATCAATTAACTGAGCATAATAAATATAATTTTATCATAATTTAACATTAATCTTGCCTTATTTGGAGTGTTGTAAAGTGTTGTAACATACTTTCACATTCCTCTAGGCTTGTCATTAATAATTGGGATTTCTTATGCTTTAATTGGCCCTATTTTGCATCCACAAGCCTCATTTATTACATCTTTTTGAGGATAATCCTAACACTAATCAATAATCAATAATAATTCAAGTATTCTTGGCTTGTATGGCCCAAATTTAGTGTCTAGGACTTATTCACAACCTTGGGAAAATGAGTCCCACCTAGGTATTTTTGGCCCTATTGTAGGTTTCATACATTTCTAAGCACTTTTCATTTTTGGTCCCATACATTATGTATGATGGGATTCATTCACCACCTTAGGTGAATGAGTCCCATGTGACCAAAATTCAAATTTAATTCAAATTTCTAGTGGTATTTTATTCTCCTAGAGATGATGCTGGTTTGTAGTGTTGTAATTTTGGGAATTCTTACATAATTAAGTATAAATACAAGGCTCTTTTACTCATATTCAACACCTAGCATTCAAGAGAGTTTGCAAGAGCATTTGAGCATTCACAAGAGCATTCAAGGAATTTCAAGGGCATATTATCAAGAATTCAAGAGCATTCTTGAAGTATTAATCATCATGTTAAAGATTGCATTCTTTATCTTTGTTATTGTGCTAACAATTATGATGTAGAGTTCATGGTCCAAGTAAGCATTACATTCAAGATCTATCTCATTCAAGAAAGATTCAAGAACCACATCCATTGCATCCATTTCAAGCATTATTGTAGGGGTTTGGTGAGTTGCAACATTACTACTTGTTCATTCATCATTCTCCTTTCTTATTTTATTTCATTTCAAGGTTTAATTACCAACAAGGGGTTTGACCAAGGAAAACCCCTATTCACTAACCCCTACAATATTTTCCCCTCTTTTTGTGTGTGATTTGCCAGGCTAGGTTGTAGATTTATCAAGAAGAAAAGTTGGAGAAAATTTGTCAAATCCCTAAAGTTGCCAAAGTTGTTATCAAGCCTTGGAGAAGCTTGGAGAAGGCCTACAGGTGGCAATTTATAATTTCAAATTTGGAAACCAATCAGAAAGAGTAGGGTAGACCGAGAGGCACAAAATCTAGTTCATAATTTCTAGAAAAGTAGAAGTGGATTGATTTACCACTATTGGTGAATGAGTCCCATTGTACAAGCTTGACATATGTGTTTGCATATTTTGGATCCCCTTTTGGTTGAAACCTACTCTGGTGCATTTTCCCTAAAACTAGACTGATTCACCCAAGTTGACAAATGAGTCCTAGTCAACTTCAAAAGCATAATTTTTAGTGATCGATACCTCCATTCTTTCTTCTTCAGCCTCCCAGGTGCACACTTTTAGTTTCATAGCTTTATATTGCATTTTGTTCACTTTTCTAGGTCATTTATTGTTTTCTTGCATTCAATTAGGGTTTTACATTGTGTTTTGCATTGCATTGTCTTTTCCAATTTTAAACTTGGTGGTGAACCCCTCATTAGATCTCATTTATCCCATAGGATAGTCCCTTTCCTAGATTTCAATCTCCTTTGCATTGAAATCTCAAGGGTTTGTTCTTAAGTGAAGAGTAAGGAAATAGCCTCTCTCCTTTTAGGTCCAAAACTCTAGAAACAAAAGAGAGACCCCTATTTTCTTCTTTTCAATGGATAAGATATATGTAATCCTTATACTTTGTGGATAAGATTCACCTTTTTTTCTTTGAGTTATCATCCTTATCCTCTATGGATAATATATTTTTAATCCTTATCCTTTCCCTTTAGACTTCCTTGAAGTTAGTGAACTCATTTATTATATTTGCATGCTTTGTTAGAGGGGCCCATGAAGTTAAACTCCCTTTTAAAAAATCTATAAAAAATATTTTCTCTTTTTTAGTTTTTTTTTTTTTTCAAATCAAGTAACAGAGCCCACAAGAGTCCTAAACTTAGGAAATCATGCTTAAATTCCCTACAAAGTTCAAGATCAAATATGTCATAATTCCACCCTAGCACCCTTGAGCATCTCTATCCCTCAACATGTAGCAACCCCTTGTTTTACAAACCCTATTAAATTTTGTAAAAAAATAGTCCTGCCTCTCTTTTATGCCCTAATTTAATCAAATTTCTAATTGTTATTTTCTTAAAAACTTGGTAGTGATTGATATAAAAGTTGGCATTCTTTCCTCTAAAACACATTCGATGCCTTGTCAATGAAAGAATGAAAAATATAGTATCTCTATCTTATCTTCATACACAAGGAATTGTGTAAAACATAATTAAAAAATGGAGTTTTTCATATCAAGAGTTCTAAACTAGCATATATTTCATTTAAACATGGATAAAAAATACAATGATATATATCTTTCTTGAGGCACCTATTACACATATATGTGATAAATTGATAAAAAAATATATAGAAATCTCAAGAATGATATCTCTTGTGGTATTTTATATAGATTGTTAAGGGATATTTATTAAAATGTATATATTATATATAGTCAATTATGCATATAAATTAAAGGAATGCTAATTTATATTTAAGAAATGAAATAACAAAAAAAATGCAAAGGTAGGGGTGGACATGGTCGAAGCCCTATCACTGTGCTAACCTATGGGAGCTTATCTTTCATGGGGGCTACTACCCCCTACAAGACCAAACCAACAAAGGGGTTTGTGACCTTGCATGTGGGTTGAAGCCCCCTCAAACTTGTAGCTATATTTTTGTTCCCATTCACTCAAGACAATTAAAAAATCTATAACACACAACACACACTATTATGCTTATTAAAATTTATCTAAAAAAATATATTCAATGAAACCCTATCTTAAATAAATCATGAGTATAAGGTTTTTATGTCTATTGTAATGGAAAAAAAGGAAATGAATATTTTTTATAATGAATGGCCATGATTTATTGATGAAAAATGTGATTTAACCAAGGATGTTTTTATGTACACAAGTTCTCACCTCCCCCATATAAAACTATGTGATGGCTCTCAACGTAATAAAAAATATTAGAGACATTATCATAATTCCTACCATAAATCTCTTTTATTCCTCCTCCACTTCATCATCTCCTAGTTTTTTTCCCCTCTCCCCATTATTGGAATGCATAGAACCTTAGTTTCCCTCTCCTATTGTCCAAAATCCCTATTATAGGCTCATACTTCAAATCTAAAACTTCTCCTTCATTTTCCTCTTGTTTAAATCTTTAGTGTGATCATTCTTACATATTATTTGACCTCTATAAACATGTTTCTCTCTTTGTGAATCCATTACTTTCCATTTCTATTGAAGTGTAGAAGGTACACCACCTATGACATGAATCCAAATTTAAAAATCTAAAGGTTGTTATACACTAAACAACTAGACATCACATATAATATAATATCAAGTGTGATGGATCCCAAAGTGATAGGTAAAGTTATAAAACCAATATATTTGTGGGTCAAAATATCAAAATTCATTGATGATAAGTTCAAAGTTGTGGGTACAATTTAGTAGAGTCAAATTTGATAACATCTGATAAATTACTTACTATAAATGTCTAGACTAGATCCGCTATCAATTATAGCTTATGTTTGATTCAAAGACACCTATTTTTTAACAAAATATATAATATAAGGAGGAGATAATTCATCATATGTAAATAAAATTTTATATAAATGTATCAATCAATAATCTCTAATAAAGTAATTGTAAAGTGCCTTCCTGGAAGGTATGGAAATTTTGGTGTTTATTTGATTTAAAGGGAACTCGTTATATGTTGTCAAAAATTTTGTTAAAGATGCTCTGATACCACTGTAGTCTACCTTTCCCAAACTTCCCTAAAGTTCAATCAGCCTTTCTTGTCTTTCTAACAAACAATTCGCGTGAAACTGATTTCACTTGTCAACTAGACACATGCAAGCTGGTTATAAAATAAAATGTTATGTTGTAAAGTTCCTTTCCAAACAATAAGAGGTTTTGAATGTTTCAGCCGTTTGATAGGAGTTTCTTTTAACCATCCATCACTTTCATTGTAACAATGGCAAGATTCCTTCACATAAGCATGAGCAATAAATACCCAAATTTTTGAGAGATACTAATTTACGCCATAACTAATTTTCATTACATTAAATTCAAAATTTATATCAGATCACTACAACGGTGATTTCTATTTGTTCCCAAGTTCATTAGGTATGCAAGTTAACAAACTACCGTTATATCTTTACTTACAGTTGGACCAAAACAGAGTAGTGAATCATTTGCAAATCCGATATAGTAGTCTTTTGAGATGCACTATTTGGTATTGGTAGATTAAGACCTTGCACATTCAAGATTTCATTAACAAGTTACATGAGGACTGCAAATAACTCAAAACAATGCTAGAAGTGCCTACCCATACATTCAGAATTATCAAATGGTGACAAGGAATCTCTCTAAATATTACAGTAGCAGTATACATGAGTCTATTCCATCACTAGAAATCTTAGGGACCCACTAAAAGTTGAACAACAATAATGTTTTGGATTGTATCAGCAATACAATGTGATTTTCTGAGTTTTACAAGTCCAAAAATTTACATACAACCTCCTTAAACCTAGCAACCCATCTTAAACACTTCAACAAGAAGGGAATCTATGGTTTTGGCACATACAAAATGATTCATAACACATAAATGCTCAAACCTAGGAAATTAGTTCATCACTAGTCTGGAAGAGAAGAAAATGTCCATAAAGATTCCCAGAATGCAAGAACAACACCCCAAGCTCATGAAGGTCAGTCATTTCTCACATACAGAGGGCGCCCAACAAGTTAGACTTCATACGCCCTACATATACCTTAAGAAAGTGGCCACAACCAGAAATAGGGCTGAATACAAGGACGCCTTAAATAGGGAAAACACGTCCTTCAACATTCTCTCCAAAATCTTTAGCTCCACGAGTTTAAAATGGCTCCTATGATTGGGAAAGACTGCGCATAGGGTTTATGTATGAATCCACACCTTCAAAAAGTATATGGGAAACTCTAAATCATTACCATAGCAACAACAATATCTCAAAAAATGGTGAAGATGAAAATGTGAAAGGAAGCTTTGGAATCCATTTCCCACATTATCCTCAAATGGACTTTACACTAGAAGATCTGCTCCTTCCCAAAATCTTCAACTATGCCAACTAGGGATGATGTTGCACATCCAAAACTGGCTATGTGGTTCTACAACCCTAACCTGGAAGCTCTCAACCAAGTCTTGCCATGAAAAAACTGTTCATATCAAAAGTGTTGAATACTTTTCTTCTTCTTTCTTTTGTATTTCTCATTCCAAATTACAAGTGACCCTCTTCTCTTTTTTTTATAAAGTAATGCTATTAATATTTCATAAGTCACTTTATGATTTTTCACCAGGTTCAAAATATAAGTGACTTTTATAAAGTAATATTTTAAATATTTTACTAAGTCACTTAAGGAACATTTCACAAAGCCACTTTATAATCTGATTTATTAGTTATTTAATATCCCTCTTGAAAATAATTTTAGACTTAGGGAATATTAAATAATTGAGTCATTGTGTCCAATTTTTGGGGACATAAGTAATAGATGGAATGATGATTGTATATAAATTTTTCATTACTTGATTTTTCTATGTGTTTCAAGTGATTGCACTAAATCTTGAAGAGATATTTTACTAGGAGCACTCTTATTTTGATAAAAAAAGACCACATCCTTAGCTATCATTTTGTATGTGTAGTCAATTACATAATGATCAAAGGATGGTAATCAATAAACCATGATTGAAAATCTCCTAATACTTGATATATGTATGAGGATAATCAAAAAATAGAAAGTCATAAGAATCCACATAATGGATGATCTAACAAACAAGCATAAGCCAAGGTTGAGTACGTATGGATATATTGAATATCAACCTTAAAAGGCCCAAAACCAATGATAACTAAAATATGAGTGAGATAGGGGCATATAAATTAAAAAAAAATCATTCCTTATTTATATATAAAAATTGAACCCTAGAGACACAACAAGATTGGATATGGTTGAATTTAAGAGGTATAATGCTATATATTCTGAAACCCTAATAAACACATTCATGATAAGAAATAAAAATTAACTTGATGAATTCAAACTGTCAAATCTAAAATAAAGTATATAATTAAAAAATTAGTTCTAAAAATGAAACCCTAAGGGTAAAATGAAATGTGGGTAAGGTTAGGAAAGAAATACCACACTACAAACCACAAACCCTAGAAAAGGTAAAGATATTAAGTATAGAATAGAAAAGGGAAATAAATCCTAATCAAATAAAATAATAAAACTTGATAACTTAAATCTAAAACCCTAATCAAGAAGGAATAAACCCTAGAAGTGTAAAATAACCACAAACCCTAAAAAATTTAAGACATTAAGTGTAGAATAGGAAAGATAAATAATTCCTCATAGGATTTTAAAATAAGATAAAATTATTAATAGATAACTTAAATATAAAACCCTATTGAAGAAGGAATGAACCCTAGAGGTGTAAGATAATGCTAGGTAATAAAATTATAAGATAATGAAGACAGTAGGATCACGTGAAAGAAACGCAGAATCGTACGGGGCGTGGAAGGCGGGATAATGCCGGCAATGGCTATCCAGCCCCAGGAATGCACCGGGGATGGATGCCTCTCCATCATGCATCATCTTAGGTGCATTTAATCAAACGTCCCTTCGGTCAGTGCCGTACAAAGTAAATCCGTGCAGAGACATTTTTTTTTTAAATTTTGAGCACAAATACAACGGTTCTGGAGTTTAGATGTATTTGTTCAATATATTAAAAAAATATAGTATAAACTAAATCGTGCGTGCAGCCGTGACATTTTTTAACTTTTTATTTTTTATTTTGGCAGCTGAAAAAAGTTTATATGTATTTATTTAATATATTTAAAAAATATTTTATAAACTATTTATAAAATATTAACAATATAAAACAATTTTTTTCATATATTAAACATATATATAAATTCTTATTTTAATGTATAAATATATAAATATTTTGATATAAAAAATATTAAATCTCTTAAATGTTGTTTATATGAAATTAATTTAAATCTAAATTTTTTAATATCTTTAATATAAATTAATGTTTAAATTTTGATAAAAATAAATTTTATTTATAATTTTTTAATTTGATTAAATAACTTGATAAACAATATTCAAATGTTTAAAATAAAAATAAAAAATTCAACTTTTCTAATATGAAAGAATATAAAACTTTTAAATAAAAAGCAAGTTTAATTTTTATAAAATTTCATATTTCAATAATTGAATATATTTAAAATTTTCTAAATAAATTTTAAAATAATCATTTTAAATATATTATGATAAAAAATAGATTATATACAAAAAATTACATACTAAATAATTTATTTTCTTCAAATTGTATTCATTATATTTTGAATATGTTTTCTTCTTAATATTCTTAAGAAACTAATATTTAGTTTTGATAAAAACTTAGCTTCTAATGATGTTAGTCCCATACTAAATGCTTTTCTTTATGTTCTTAGGTTGATTAAATAGAATGTACACAACACTTTTCTTTTTACTTTACTCTTTTCTAAGTGTTACATTGTCTTTATTTCCCTTTCTCATCTTATCCTTATTTTTTCAATGGAAAATTCACTGCCAACTATTCACTGACAAAAAATTCACTCTCAACAATTCACCGTGAGAAAATTCACCATCATGACAAATTCACCACAAGTAAAATTCACCACAAACAATTCACTTTGTGGAAAAGCGGTGAATTGCTGGTGGTGAATTTTACTTGAAGTGAATTTGTCATGGCGGTGAATTTTCCCTCGATGAATTGTTGGGAGTAAATTTTTTGGTGAATTGTTGGTGGTGAATTTTCCTAGAACCAATTTTATCATGATAGTTTTATACTTTTATGCCTATATACTCATGATCTCATCCCTTGTAATACCTATATTCTACTTTGATTACTTGATGCTTATTCCTATGACCTTGTACCATGCTTAGATCATATGCCTATTCTATATCACTATATTTTGGTTATGAGCCTTATCAAATTACCTCATTCCTAGATTACTATTATGTGCTCATGCTTATTTTTTATAACTTATCTAATCATATAGTGTCTCCAAATTCATGTCATCCCATTATATTGTGACACATCATTCTCCCCCCATATTCAGTGTTCACTCCCATTGTCCTATCATGATTCTAGAGACACCCTTTAAATTGGGGACATCTAATTTTCTCCATTATGATGTCCTTATAATGAGTTAGCATTTTACATCAAATGAAATTTGGATTTATCCATATCATCTTGTGCCTACATGCTTGATTATGCTCATAATAAATAGTTCATTCTCTCTAAATTGTATCTACTTTAAATTTATTTTAATTATTTTAATATTTTTTAAAATTAATATTTTAAATGTCAAAATTACCTAACTAGTATAGACATTAACAAGATAAAACATGACTAGGTCATCAAAAGTTTTATTATGAGCATTAGGTAGATCCTTTTTATCTTGTTAATGTCTATACTAGTTAGGTCATTTTGAAATTTAAAATATTAATTTTAAAAAGTATTAACATAATTAAAATACATTTAAAATAGATACAATTTAGAGAGAATGAACTATTTATTATGAGCATAATCAAGCATGTAGGCACAAGATGATATGGATAAATCCAAATTTCATTTGATGTAAAATGCTAACTCATTATAAGGACATCACAATGGAAAAAATTAGATGTCCCCAATTTAAAAGGGTGTCTCTAGAATCATGATAGGACAATGGAAGTGAACATTGAATATGAGGGGAGAATGATGTCTCACAATATAATGGTATGACATGGAATTGGAGACACTATATGATTACATAAGTTATAAAAAATAAGCATGAGCACATAATAGAAATCTGGGAATGAGGTAAATTGGTAAGGCTTATAACCAAAATATAGTGATATAGAATAGGCATATGATCTAAGTGTGGTACAAGGTCATAGGAATAAGCATCAAGTAATCAAAGTAGAATATAGGTATTACAAGGGATGAGATCATGAGTATATAGACATAAAAGTATAAAACTATCATGATAAAATTGGTTCTAGGAAAATTCACCACCAACAATTCACCAAAAAATTTACTGCCAACAATTCATCAAGGGAAAATTCACTGCCATGACAAATTCACTTCAAATAAAATTCACCACCAAAAATTCACCACTTTTCTGCAACGGTGAATTTGTCATGACAGTGAATTTTCTAGAAAACAAAAGAAATAGAAAAAATGTGACAAAGATGAAAAAATTAGGATAAGATGAGAAAGGACAATAAAGACAATGTAACACTTAGAAAAGAGTAAAGTAAAAAGAAAAGTGTTGTGTACATTCTATTTAATCACCACGAAGAACATAAAGAAAAGCCTTTAGTATGAGACTAACATCATTAGAAGCTAAGTTTTTATCAAAATTAAATATTAGTTTCTTAAGAATATTAAGATGAAAAAATATTCAAAATATAATTAATACAATTTGAAGAAAATAAATTATTTAGTATGTAATTTTTGGTATATAATATATTTTTTATCATAATATATTTAAAACGATTATTTTAAAATTTATTTAGAAAAATTTGAATATATTCAATTATTGAAATATAAAATTTTATAAAAAATAAACTTGCATTTTATTTAAAAAATTTATATTCTTTCATATTAGAAAAGTCTAAATTTTTATTTTTATTTTAAACATTTGAATATTGTTTATCAAGTTATCTAATTAAATTAAAAAATTATAAATAAAATTTATTTTTATCAAAATTTAAACATTAATTTATATTAAAGATATTTAAAAAATTTAGATTTAAATTAATTTCATATAAACAATATTTAAGAGATTTAATTTTTTATATTAAAATATTCATATATTTATACATTAAAATGAGAATATATATATATATATATGTTTAATATATTAAAAAAAATTGTTTTATATTGTTAATATTTTATAAATAGTTTATAAAATATTTTTTAAATATATTAAACAAATACATATAAACTTTTTTAAGCTGCCAAAATAAAAAATAAAAAATGTCCCAGCTGTATTTGTGCTCGAATTTTTTTTTAAAAATGTCACTGCGAGTTATTAGCCGATAGGCTATTATAGGTGGGAATTCAACCGGAAAAGTCTTACTGTTTGATGCCTGAAAATATTTCAGGCCTTTCCCTGCCGGATTGTGGATTGTAGCGTGCTGGTAGATAGGTACAGTTATCGGCTAATTAAAGCTATGTCTGCAAAAGTTATGTATAGATGCAACCCATCTTTTCCACCGTATAGGAGAAAACAAAAAGCAATCAAACAAATCTTCAGTTGGCGTCAAATAGATATTGGCGTAGAAAATGCGGTAGAACAGGCGCCTGTACGTACAGAAACAATAGATTTCAGACAGTTTCTTATGTCACCAGGTATGGGTCATGTCGTTCCACAACACTTTTTGGGGTCCGCGTGCTTTCCCTGCAATTTAATCATCGACGAAAGCATCACTGTATGCTGTAAATGTTAATAATATTTATATGGCTCTCACCTGGACAGCTGCATGTTTCATCTCTAGGTGTTGTCATCATAGTTTTTGACTGGTCAGTAGCATTCTCCCGAAGCTTGCAGGCTGTATAGAACCTCATGCTGACTTCTATTGATATTTTGTTTGTGTTGTGTTTATAGTGGAATAGAGGTAGCGTGGTATCTTTGCAGGAGAGGCGTTGAAGTGACACCCACCGGTGGCGGTTTTCATTTGGACAAGGTCAGCAATCAGTGAGCCTTCAATACCCATTTTATATTTTGCTTTTCTGGTTTTCAACTTTTCAATTTGAAAATACTGCTTGGTTTGAATTCTGTACGAGCCCAGTGCCTACCAGCCCAATGCCTGGAAGGGTGGATACTGAAATATATTAACTGTTCTGTAGAAACTATCAAGAAAATGCACGAAAGCTTAAGGCTGCTCAGATTTTCTGCTTCGTTGATTAGATAGTGTTTGGTTGTGTTTACAGTGGAGTAGAGGCATCGCACCAGCCCTGCACGAAACCCATTGAAGTGACATCCAGAAGCTCTGTACGAGAGGCATTGAAGTGACTCCCACGCGCTTCTCTTCAGTTGGACAGGCTCAACAATCAGTAAGCCTCCAATACCTGATTTTCATTTTGATCTGTGGGCTTTAAATTTTAGTTTCAAAGATGATTGGGAGGGTACATTGTGACTGCTAAAACTAAAATAAATCAACAGTAGTTGCGATTCTTGTTTTTGCTCCTGTTTTGGCCACCCTTGTCCTGTTTAGATTTGGCCCTCTGTAGTAAATGTAGGTTTATGTTTTTTCCCGTCCTTTTTAGCAAGCCATGTGTTCACACTTGAGAGAGTTTCTTTACTCTGTACTCATTGAAGACTGTAGAAAGATATAAAGCTGCTCCACAGAAAGAGATGATACAGTCGATCCAAACAAAAACATGTACATATCTGTGACTTCAAAAGTTACAGATATTTGAGTGGAAGTCCTCAACGACCTTGGTGGCTAATGGAATAAGCTCCATTCCAGTCCTATTTTATTTTCTTCTGAATAGTAGCATCTCCTTATGATTTACTCCTTGCCTCACCTCTTCTTTGATTCACCAACGTGTAGCATCTCCTTATGATTTACTCATTGAAATGTTGCTCCCCTATGTTTTATTAAATTTTCCACTTTTGACATGATTTTAAAAGTTGCCCTTCTATGATTTATTAGATTTTCCCTTCTATGATTTATTAAAATTTTAATTATACAGAAAAATAGGGTTTGAAGGTACCCAAAACCCTTTACAACTTAAGACACAAAATGTTGCTAAAAAGCTATTTTAGTAAGATGCCAGCACAATACCATGACCCAAAAAACAAGAAAAAAAACTTATCCTTTTATGTTGAATCCCTAACTTTAACTTTGTTTTACTTTTTACTTTTGAAGTAATTAGTAGATGATTACGCATGATTCAATGATTAGATGTTTAGGAAATTTTTTTGGAAAAATCAATGTTTTCTTGAGTTATGTTTATTTCACTAAAATTGTCATGTGCTTAAAAGTTGTCAAGATGTGATGACTTCATGAGGATTATGAAATGATTATTAATACACTAATCTTTAGTTGGTGATGGAAAGTTGCATTCAGGAATCAAGTTTCTGCCCTCCAAGAAAGGGAGGGAGAGCATCATTGGAGAGAAGGGTATAGATGCAAGGAATATAACAGGTTGTTGTCATCTTAAGTCTTGTGTTGGTGTTAATTAGTGAACCTAGTTGAGTCAAGTAAGTGGTAATCAACCTTTGGGTGTGAGCCAATATTTCTATTTGACAATTGTTGATTTATGTTAAGGAAAGTTTGACTGTCGATAAGGATTAATCGATAGTCTTTAGTTCTGATGTGTTTGAATGGATATACTCAAAAGAGAGTATATATATATATTCATATATTATAGTGGTTAAGCTATAGTTTTGGTATTTCCTAGTCGAAATACCAATATATTACCTTATTTATGTGTTTGATTTTGATGTTCCGCAAGATTGTGAGGGGGAGAGTACCTCGACCCTGTTCAATGTCTTGTCGAATAATCAATAATGGCATCAGTATGCATTGTTTACGCAATATTTTATTGACATATGCATTTACATGTGTAACATGATCTATAAGAATATTTTATTCCTATAAGGAGACAATGGAGGATTATGGGAGGGTGGTCAAAAGGACCAACTACTCCACTCCTTGCTTGCGAGGAAAACTTGCTTTAAGGAAAAGACTTTGCCTATGTATCCGTGGCATGGTGGAGATACATGTGAAAGAAAAGGGAGAAACCATTTGTAGGGGATCAAGAATAAGTTAATATATATCAAGTTTGATCTGCTTAACTACTTATTAGAATGCATCGTGTTTTCTACCGTGACTTCAACCTCGTGATTGTAGTGCTACCCATCACTTCTTCTTTCTAAAAATAGTAAACTGGCTGATGCTTAGGAAGTCATGAATGAACCTTTCGAGGGGGGGATAAAGATATTTAGCTATCTTCTTATAACAGTTTTCAAAAGAAAGGGTTTTGGGGGAGGATGGGTGGAAGCCATTCTTAGGGCTGATAAGGGAATGAGGATAGCATGTTTTCTTGGAGCTCCCATTTTATTAGTGTAGGAAGGATGGATGCTAGAGAAGGAGGAAGCTCAAGCCAGTGGGCAAGAAACTTTTTACTTTGTCGTATCATAGGGAGGTTGTCACAGACTAGAAGGGAAATAAGCTATAACATCTGAGTATAATTGGGAGGATCGCTCAAGTATGAGATGACCTTATTACCTTGTATGCTTTAGCATTACTTTGGTAACATAAGCTTCGCTTTGGCAATATAATTTTTGAGAGTTATGACATCTCAAAGACTAGTGTAATTCAAGAAGTAAACAAAAAGATTAGGAGTTCTTATGTATACAGATTGAGCTTTCAAGTATGTTCATCATTACTATTAAAACACATTATGTAGATGATTAGATTATATCTAGTGTGATCAACAGTAACCAAAGATGAATATCCCAGTGGAGTGTCTATACAATAGCAAGGGTATTAAAATAGTTATGTGTTCCAGAAAAGAGAATAAGACCTATGGAAACATTCTCAATCTTGTGCTAGAAACCCATTCATCTAGAGCAATAGAGAGATATTGATTGCTTTTGGAATATCCAAGGTTAGAGATATGATAACACTTAATGAGTTAAACAACTATGTTTTAGAATATTCGAAGTATCGAGGAAACTCTGTTATCAGTTCATAAATCATTTAAGATGAAAGATAGTGAACACTAGATTATCAATAGGATTGTAAGAATTGTTATGTTAATAAAAATTTTAGGATTATTCAATTTACGTTATCAAAAGAATGGTCATTTTATAGTGTATTCATATTCCTAGAGTAATGAGGGTTTTTATAGCAACTATGAGGTCTGGAGAAAGCTAGAGTGCACTATACCTATGTTGTATTGTCTCATATTATTGAATTTGGATTTTAAGATAGCAATGGGAAACTAAGGAAAATGGAAATAGATCCTTTAGTTGATGTTAAAGGCCAAGATAGCTCCATAGACAAAATCTTGCTAGTCCTCTCAAGGGAATTTTTGGTGAGATAATATCATCATGATATTGAAGCAAGGAGGATGCAACATGGATAAAGATTTCTTGTAGGGATTAAAATTCCTCTTGTCAAATTTTCTTGAAATACATGCTTAAGGAAATAGGTTATCCAAGTTCATGTGGAACCGTAGATAGCCTTTGATAGCATTGGTTGCTTATGCTATGGTTCTCAAGAGAAAGAGAGATCTTGACAATGTAATGATATTGATCTTGTAGCTTTTATTGAACTTATTTTAGAACCTTGTGTATATAGGAATATCATTATTCCAATACTTGGTATTAATGTCGTAACCAGCTTCAAGAAGGGGATGTTGGGAGACTGAAACTCAACCTACATGTCTATTGTACTTGAGATTGATTGTCGTAGGTATATGTGACATACTTATATAAAGGATGGAAATCATATGAGTTATACCCTATCCTTATTTGAATGTGAATAAACTTGAGTAGACAAGGAAGTTGGAAGAAATTTATTATCTCGTAGAAATCTAACCTATTAAGGTTAAAGGATTGAACTTAGTCAAAGTACTAGCTATGAGAAGTAACGACACTCATGAACATATATATATATATATATATATATATATATATATATTAGTGAGGATATTCCTTGGATATCATGCTTATTCATGTTATATGATATGTAAATTTGAAAAATGCTAAGTCATCTAGGTAAGACTATAAGTAATTGCTCTTATGTTTTGCTTCACTAATGCTATTATCTTTGGAGAACAAGGATGTTTGATATTTCCATGTATTGGGTTAGAGAAGCTAAACCCTAGTATTGGAACAAGGAGGATATAGGAAATATGTAACTCTTATGTCAGATATGACATTGTATATATATATATATATATATATATATATATATATATATATATATATATATATATATATATATATATATATATATGTATATTGATTGGCAATGAAAAGTTGAGAAACCATAGAACAAGGTAGGAAATCTTTATAATACCTTAAGAGATTCTACGATAATGTCAAAACTCGATTTAATGCATCAAGATGTTGGGTATTGAGTCTTGAGAGTAAAATGACAGGAAGTCATAAACCCTAGGTATTGCAAGGATGCAATAAGGGACTTTTAAAAGGTTTGAAATCCCTAAATCTTTACATTGATTGAATATCCTAGATTAAGGATTAGTTCTAAGTCAAATTGGCTAGAATGGATTTTCTATATAGACTAGTTTGTGTCTAGAGTACCAAATATAGTAAGTAAACTATATGATGAGACAATCCCAAGATGAGTCAGAGGTGTGTGTCTAGATGGCATGACCAATTAGAATGAACATACTTAGTTAGAAGGGATCTATAGTTGTATGGTCGATTGAGTTTTGTAGGACACATCCCTAGGACTCAGATGAGGAAAATTGATAGTTCCTTATATCTACACCCTTCGTGAAGGGTTTGAGCACTTCCAGAGAGGGAATGTGAGTGGGACCACTTGAGTCTAATGTTGGAGGAAAAAAACCCAGATGATGCTCTCCCTCTATAGTAGAAGACTCGCCGAGTCTCATGAAGATCGACATGAACATTTTAGATGCAGTGAACTGCATGGTATGGTTTATGGCATTCCACCTATGAGGTAAAACTATTCTTTATACTAATTGTATCTTATGTGATATAAATAAATATTGTAAGGAATTATCCTAATTCCAGTTATGATTACATGTGAATTCAAGTTTGAATTTTATCTGGAAAAGATATACTTTATTTTTGTGCTTATGCAAATGAAAAAAAAAATCTCTCATGTTTACTAAGTTTATTTACCAAGTTCTAGTAAATTCTTGAGTTTACTTTTGTATTAAGAGAATGGATGTTACATATGGTATCAGAGTAAACTAGGTTCAACACATGGACCTAAGAGCTCATTACGAGAAAACTTGTTAAACATTAGTAGATTGGCTAAGGCTAAAGTTGGTTGATGCCAGAAGGGCATAAGTAAAAACCAAGGAAACTATCTAGAAGACTATCTCCCCAACATTTACCCAAGTCAATGGCTTAGATAAGGCCAATTGAGGAGTTCAAACTCCAAGAGAAAAACTATTATATTAAGGTTGCATATTGAAAATATTTTGAGACTTTGACTAGAAAGGTAAACCTTGGTCAGTTTCTAATTAGACTAAGAGCTCAGGTAGAGCAGTGTCTATATGAATTTAAGATTTCTTCTTCTTTTTCAAGAATTTAAGGATGGGAATATCTATATGTAATCAATGAGGTGCAGGAGCATCTAATTGTTGGAAATCCTTGAAACTATATCAATGACACCAAGATAATATGGGTTCTAGTCTAAGTTCTAGATGGCTTGGAATGAGCCAAGTGGAATAAATGGATCAATAAGGACAAGTAGTGCAATAATGGCATTAAAAAATAAATGGTTGAGAACTAGGTACTTGTCTTTTGGTAGAGCTAGAAAGTACAACTGCATTGGTGAATGTAATCCTCATCGAGATATTTAGTCATTTTTTTAAAGTTTTAACAAGTAACCTATATAGTGAAGGAATAGAGTTTTATAATGCAAAAAGAAGAAAAGAAGTTGTGTTCGAATTGCAATCTTTGTGTGTTGCTGTAAAATGATCTTATAATATCATCTAATAGGTGAATGATAGATACTCCAAGAAATAGGAGTGAATCTGATATAACTTTTTTTTTTATATATGCAAAATGATTGAGCATGATGTAAGTCTTAAGAGACTTATTTGTTTGACATGCTTGTAATGCAATCTCTAACCCATTGTAAGCTTTTGGAAAATCCAAATATAGTGTAGCAATCTACTCCCTTGTAGTGACTAAGTCCAGTCACATAGTGCATTAATATTGTTCTTCTGGATTTTGATACTTGGATTTTTGGTGAAATTCCTTTTTAATACTGGAAAGGATTGTCATCGTTTTATTTCTTTATTTGAAAGGGTCTAGCCACCAAATTTTGAAGATTGTTACCTTATGTCCAATTGGTCAAAATTTTATTTATTGTTGGAAAAGAGCTCATTTGTTGACTTATTGTTGAAATTAAAATTGCTTATTATTTGATGTTGAGTTAAGTTTTGTGGTGGCTATACAAGAACCTTTTGGTTGTTCATTGTGTTTGATGTAATGTTCTTCTCTATCATGTCCTGGATTGGGCCTCTTATGGTTTGGGTAAGGGAGTAAATTGTAAAATGCACCAGGTATGTCCTTAGCTTTACAGATGAAAGAAACCTTGTGTGGAAAGGAACTGGTTCCAAACCCTTTTAGGGTTATATAATTAATATGTAAGCTATCTGAAGGAGTTCTTATGCAGATATCACTTTTGAACCTTGTGTTATGGTATGTGGGTGGACAGGTAGTCTAGTAAGCCCAAGTAAATAGTCTCTCCAAGTCGAGCAGGGTGGTGAACCATTACTACATGGATTGAAAAGTGTATGTATATTAAACTATGGCATAGTGAGTGTCATTGCCACTATGTGCACTCATCAGTTCACAATACTCTAGACACTTAGCTAACCAAAGTTGTCATACTTAGTAGGAGGGTATCCTTAGTAGTGTGACAAAGTTGGTTAATTGGGGGTACACACTAGAGCTCAAATGGAAACTATGAGTGTTTCCAATATAGCCTTTCATAAAAAATTAGGACTACTTCCAATTAGGAATTGTGTGGAGGAACCGCTTAAGTCTGTGGTTGAAAGGAAAAATAGCCAAGTGATTCTTTCCCTCTTTTCAATGGCATGCCGAGTCTTGGAGGATAGATGAACTAGAAATGGAATTCTAATCCTTTCTCTTGTATTTACTTATCAACTTATTATAATGATGCATGAAATAAATGAAATTGGTACTTGATGAAAACCTTTTCTATAGTGTCCCTCCAGTTTCACAAGAACTTTCATGGCAGTAGTTTTTTTTCGCAGATTTCTCCATGACAATTGCTTCAAAAGAATTTTTCTTTTAGGATTTAGTTTTAAGCATAAATTTGAAGCTGGGTTGATTTGCAATTCTTCATTGAAGTCTGGTGAATTGATTTCGGAGTTGATAGAAGATTCAAGGATTAGTTTTTTCAGCCAGATTTTGAAATTTAATCAGGTTTTCTTCTTATTTTAAATTCCTGTGTTCAATTTTGGAAACATAATGCTGAATTTCGTTAATTTGAAAGGAAATTGATCTGCTAAACCTGCACAAATAGCAAAGAAATGAAATTAGAAGGGTATTCAAACTTTCAAGTAGAAAAGTATAAAATTATTCTGCAAATTAAAAATTCCAGATCTGAAATCGTCTTAAATTTGGCTATATGAAGATCATAATTGCATAAATTTGAGATTTTTAAAAAGGGTTGAAGATTTTAATTTTATTTTCAAAATAGCTTTTGAAAAACTCCTAATCTGGATTTTTATATGGCTACTGATAAAACTTGGTTAATGTGATATCCATGGTATTTATGCTGGGAATCTATGAATTTATCTTTACATAGTACGAATCATGAATTCATATAACTTCATATTCCGTCACCTGTAGATCAGTATTATTCGGCTTATATATATATATAACCTATTCATTAGATCTGTGAATAGTTTCTTTTAAAACTTGACACATTGGATCTTGATGCCGATTTTTTTATATAGGTGATTGAACTTTTGATCTTTTACCATAGATCTCCCTCTATGTGATTGCGCATAGCCACCTGCATAGTTGTTCTCTGTATAACCTTTGATCAAAGATCTAATGATCATTATTTTCAAGCGCATAGTCTCCATACTTTGTCCATCATGTCGATTCTTGTATTCGATGGAAGGTTCTATGTTTTATTCCAAATCATTATTAATAAGTAATCCTTTATTATAGCGAGTCTTTTCATGGATGTGGTAACCAGTTTTAGATTTTGACGATTATCAATTGAGAATGAATACATTTATCTGGTATCGCATGTGAACAAGTAGTATAAACTAATTCATGTCTTTAAAATATATAGATCAAAGACAAAAAAAGAGGACGTTATATAACTAGTTTAAATTATGAATATATTAACATTAAAATCAGGGTCAAATGCCGTTAGTGTGGCGTTGAACATATCTGGTTTTCGATTTTCTTTCTTTTTGAAATCTTTGTACCTGTGATCCCTCCTGTTACACGTTCAGAGAAGATATGCCTAAGTCTGAGTTTACTTCATACCTTGCATGTATTTAATGTGCTAGTATATATGCATCACCGGTATCAAGCTGAAGTAGCCTGTATTATAGATGTTGTGCATGGCATGATTCGTGCAAATATTTAGTTAAGTGTTACTCTTTTACGATAGCCAAATTACTTAATAGTGGTAGAATTACAATGTAAATATATTTAGTTATATATCCACAACTAATGCACAAATTACCCTATTGCTCATTTAGTGAATCTTTTATTTTGCATGATGATACATAACAGATTTGATAATAGAAAATTTGCATATTCTAAACATGCTTATATGTATATTGTAAAATAGAAAGTTTTTTTTTAAATTATCTTGTTTGTAGATAAAATAAAAAAAATATCCATTTATGTTTAATAGATTTTATATTAGATATCTTCCCAAATTCTTTATTTTTAGGACACGAATAAATTTGGTAGGAATTTAATTTGGTAGGAATTTAATAGTAAACGTGTAAAATGTGTAACACACTCTTTCTTTTCATAGGTTAGGAAAGATTGATTAAAACACAAGCATACGTAAATTAAGCTTTGGTATTCTATTATTATGTTTTGTTAAGAAAGTGAAATATGAATTATAATAATTGATGTTAGATATTTAATTATGTCAATTAATAATAAATTGTTAATTCATGAATTGTGAAGTTATGTGTGTGTATAATTGAATTGTGTACATAAAGTGTTATTAAAGTTGTATTTTATTTCCTCAAGAGGTTATGGAGTAAATAATAAAGTATTGTTAAGTAGATTATTCTTTAATCATATTGCTTTATTATAATGATTTTCACTAGGGGATTGTGGCTTGCGTACTTTGTGGATGTCAATAGAAAATTCTTTGAGACTATGGTCTATTGCTAGTAAAGAATGTAAACCTTTGTGGATGTGAATTTTACGCTTGGTAGCCACTCCTAGTCTTGTGATGTTGAATCATGTTATATGAAGAGTGGCTTGCAGTAGGGGCCGAAATCCTAAGAGATTTTCTAGGTAACCTATCGTAGGTTTCTAAATCAGTGAAAACCTAAATTAATGAATTAGGGGTTGAGTAGTTCTAAACACTAAAATAGATAACAGTATGCCTCGTCTACTTTCTTAACGCTCGTTTAGGTTGAGAAAGGGCTGAGAAGACTTGGAATGGCAAGTCGTCATCTTGTCCTCTTGAAAGATGAAGTGACTCCACATTAGTTTGCATAGGGGCCGAGAATCGGTAGAGGCTACCAGGGTAACTCTTGGAGAGGGCCGGTAATCTGGGAAGATTTACCAGGGTAACCTATCCTGACAGTGTGATGACACTCTTAGTCTATATCATGATGGTGTTCTTTGTGTTCAGATTTCTATTAGTTGTGTTTTGCTACTAGGATTGTATCTATTATGATTTGTAATCATTATGTCATGATGTGAATTTGTAAACCACATAAACATAATGTTTTGTCTTCATTATTTGTGGACCTCTCAATTATCTCCTAGCATGGAGGGAGTGGACCTTTTGGTTTCACGTGGTTGGGAGGAAACCATGCTTTGTCTTCCTTAGATTTTCTTGCAGATGATCCTATGCTTGCAGTAGGTTCCAGTTACTTCGTTGTTTGTGACTATGGATACGAAGCATGTTCGTGGATATGGATGTCAGCTATGATATGATCACTTTCTACTTTGTAAATTTACCTCTTGTATAAGAGCATACTATTTGTACTGTCATTTTGATGTATCGAGATTCATTGAAATCTTGAATCTATTGTAAACTTGACTTTCAGATATTTGATTGAATTAAGTTTTGAAAATTGGATCATTCATGATATTAAACTTGAACTTATCTTTATGTATATATGATGTGTATACTTGTTAGTTTAAAGTAACTTCGTCTTGGAAACTTTATCACAATTGTGTAATTAATTATCTTTTTTAAAAAATATTCAGTAAACTTTACTCTTTACACTTTGTTTTAATGGTAACCAAGGCGGCGTGTTACATTTTCAGCTAGAAAAGTGAAGGTTGATGTCACTCTTTGTATCTTACATGAGGAATAGTGGTACCTTACTTGCTTAATGTTGTTAACCTTTGGTAAAATTCTCTTCATAAACCTATGTTAAAAGTAGTTGATTGCTACATGTAGAAAGAGACATCCACCTTTTATGGTATTTGATATAACTTCTATAATTCTACTAACAAGGTGACTCCATTTGAGACATTGGATAGGAAAAGATGTAAAACTCCTATAAGATAGGTAAGCTAGAAGATATGATTAGCATTAGTCCATAAATGTTGTCAAAAATGGATAAACAAATCAAATCGATCAAAGAGATTGGTGAAAGCTGATAATGGATAGAAAAGCTAAGTAAATTCCAACCATACACTAACACAATTCTCAACTAGAGAAGAAAATTTTCATAAAGTAAGGAATGTTTTCCAAACTAGCTCCTAGAAATAAAGTAATCTTCAAAATTCTTGAAGTTATCAATTCGATTGATTACATAATAATTTTATTCTCAACTATTACCAGGAGGTAAAATGATTTATATGAATTACATTTGAAAGTATATAACAAATGATAATTATATTCTTAGAATGTTTTACATGTACAAGACTAATGAGTGGTCATGATCCAGCTTCTTAAATGCAAGGTCCAGTGGGACTGATATCTAAAGGGTAAAATTCCATGGAAATTTTACCATGATTTTATATCAAATATTTTCTAAATTTCTTACACTTTTGTAGGATAAACAAAATATTTATCTTATTAATATTTTTTATGCATTGGATCATCAAGGAAGATGACTCTTACAGGGAGAGATATGTTACATCTCTAACTTTAACTCTGTTTTATTTTTTACTTTTGAAGTAATTAGTAGATTATTACACATGACTCAATGATTAGATGTTTAGGAAAAATGTCTGGAAAAATTAATGTTTTCTTGAGTTACATTTATTTCACTAAAATTGTCATGTCTTTAAAAATTTTCAAGATGTGATGACTTCATGAGGATTATGAAATGATTATTAATACACTAATCTTTAGTTGGTGATGGAAAGTTGCATTCATGAATCAGGTTTCCGCCCTCCAAGAAAGGGAGGGAGAGCATCATTGGAGAGAAGGGTATAGATGCAAGGAATATAATAGGTTGTCACCATATTAAGTCTTGTGTTGGTGTTAATTAGCAAACCTAGTTGATTCAAGTAAGTGGTAATCAACCTTTGGGTGTAAGTTGATATTTCTATTTGACAATTGTTGATTTATGTTAAGGAAAGTTTGACTATCGAAAAGGATTAATTGATAGTCATTAGTTCTCATGTGTTTGAATGGATATACTCAAAAGAGAGTAAATATATATCTATATATATATATGCTAGTGGTTAAGCTATAGTTTTGGTATTGCTTGGTTGAAATACAGATATATTAACCTATTTATATGTTTGATTTTGAGGTTCTACAAGATTGTGAGGGGGAGAGTACCTCGGCCCCATTCACACATCTTGCTGAATAATGACATCAGTATGCATTGTTTACACAATATTTTATTGACATATGTATTTACATGTTTAACATGATCTATAAGAATATTTTATTCCTATTAGGAGAAAATGGAGGATTATGGGAGAGTGGTCAAAAGGACCAACTACTTCACTCCTTGCTTGCGAGAAAAACCTCATCTTAAGGCAAAGACTTTGCCTATGTATTCGTGGCATGGTGGAGATACTTGTAAAATAAAAGGGAGAAACTGTTTGCAAGGGATCAAGACTAAGTTAATATATATAAAGTTTGATCTGCTTAAATACTTACTAGAGTGCATCTTGTTTTCCACCGTGGGTTCGACCCCATGATTGTAGCGCTTCCCATCACTTCTTCTTTCTACAAATAGTAAACCGACTGATGCTTAGGAAGTCATGAAACTTTCTGGGGGGAAAAAGAAAGATATTCAGTTATCTTCTTATAACAGTTTTCAAAAGAAAGGGTTTCAAGGGATGATGGGTGGAAGCCATTCTTAGGGTCAATAAGGGAATGAGGATACAACGTTTTCTTGGAGCTCCCATTTTATTAGTGTAGGAAGGATGGATACTAGAGAAGAAGGAAGCTCGAGCTAGTGGGGAAGACACTTTTTGCTATGTCGTATCACAGGGAGGTCGTCGCGGACTAGAAGGGTAATAAGCTATAACATCTAAGTATAACTAGGAGGATTTCTCAAGTATGGGATGACCTTATTACCTTGTATGTTTCAGCATAACTTTGGTAACATAACCTTCGCTTTGGCAATAGAATATCTGGGAGTTATGACATCTCAAAGACTAGTGTAAGTCATGAAGTAAACAAAAAGATTGGGAGTTCTTATGTATACAGATTGAGCTTTAAAGTATGTTCATCATTACTATTAAAATACATTATGTATTTGATTAGATTATATCTAGTGTGATCAATAGTAACCAAAGATGAATATCCCAGTGGAGTGTCTATGCAATAGCAAAGGTATTAAAATAGTTATGTGTTCCAAAAATGAGAATAATACCTATGGAAACATTGTCAAGCTTGTACTAGAAACCCATTCATCCAGAGCAATGGAAAGATATTGATCTCTTTTGGAACATCCAAGGTCGGAGATACGATAACACTTAAGGAGTTAAACAACTATGTTTTAGAATATTTGAAGTATTGAGGAAACTTTGGTATTAGTTCATAAACCATTTAATATGAAAGATAATGAACACTAGATTTTCAATAGGATTGTAAGTATTGTTCTATGAATAAAACTTTTAGGATTATTAAATTTACTTTAGTCAAAGAATGGTTATTTTATAGTGTATTCATATTCCTAGAATAATGCGGGTTTGTATAGCACCTACGAGGTCTAGAGAAAGCTAGAGTGCACTATACCTATGTTGTATTGTCTCATATTATTGAATTTGGATTTTAAGATAGAAATGGGAAACTAAGGATAATGGAAATAGATCCTTTAGTCGATGTTAAAGACCAGGATAGCTCCATAGATAAAATCTTGCTAGTCCTCTCAAGGGAATTTTTGGTGAGATAATATCATCATGATATTGAAGCAAGGAGGATGCAACATGGATAAAGATTTCTTGTAGGGATTAAAATTCCTCTCATCAAATTTTCTTGAAATACATGCTTAAGGAAATAGGTTATCCAAGAATGTGGAACCCTAGATAGCCTTTGATAGCATTGGTTGCTTATATTATGGTTCTCAAGAGAAAGACAGATCTTGACAATGTAATGATATTGATCTTGTAGCTTTTATTGAACTTAGTTTAGAACTATGTGTACAAAGGAATATCGTTATTCCAATACTTGGTATTAATGTTGTAACCAACTTCGAGAAGGGCATGTTGGGATACCGAAACTCAACCTACATGTCTATTGTACTTTATATTGATTGTCATAGGCATATGTGACATACTTATATAAAGGATGGTAATCATATTAGTTATATGTAATACCCCTCATACTATTTAGACGTATTATTTTGCTGTGCTTTGCTTGGATACTCTGATGGTACTAGTATTGTTTAATTTGGTTAGTTGGAATTTGATGATACTGTTATTGTTTGATATGGTTAGTTAGATGCTAGATGATGCTGTTATTTCATTTTGGACATGATGACTCTATATGACATTCTGGTTGATTATATTAGTTGATTTTCTGAATTATGATTTAATGCAGTGTTTTAATTTAATATGTTATGAGATGATTATTAGTTAGAAATGCAATTCATGGATTATGTTATAATTGTTAGAATAGGTGTGACGAAGGACAATATAGCATCACTCGTTCGTGAGTGCCCTGTTATGTTGCGATTCCTTCTCACAATGCAGTATCTTGATTTAATGCTTTGATATATATGTATATATGCACATGTACACAACTTCGTTTGTATGCAGGATTGCAGGTATAAGTCTCGATTCCACCTGCTTCGGCAGGACAGGGCGAGCACCAAATAACCCAACGGATAAATGTTGATACAGAGGTGACGATGAAGTCCTCCCGTCCCATGATGTCAGGTCACCTCATTTGTTGGTATAGTTGATTTTGTGTAAGTTGTCGTCATTGTCTGTTGTGTTATGTGTTTTGTCTTATTTTATTTACGAGGGTATTTATAATTATGATTTATCTTAATGATTGAAATAGATTAATTATTTTAATGCTGGATTATATTGTAATTAAATATTTAATTATTTTATGCAACCCCAAAGGAACTAACGTACAAGCATTTAAGGCACAATTTTTTTTTAAAGAAATAATATGCAACAACATACATCACATGAAATGAACATTATAAGTACAACATATAACAAAGTTCCTTGGGGTCACATAGTTGCATCACTTTTCATAACTCTACCTTACATTACATGAGGGATAGCCATACACCAAATCAAATGACCCGAACATGGATCATACATTAACAAGAAGAAGATACATTGCTTCAAGGTTAACATTAATACAATATTGTCTCCCATCATCTATGGGAATAATATAATAACATGGGAAGATAAATCTGAAGTTGAAGGAATACAAAGCTATAAGCTAGATCGAACTCTGACATAACTTAGAATTCACTGCAACAGGTACAACTCTGCATATCTCGAACTTCGGATGGGGACCCAATGGGGTGCGTAGCACGTTCCACCCGACCACCCCCGTGCTTGGAGTAAACAAGAAAGATCCTCACCCAAGAAGTCAAAAGAACCAAAGATAAACAAGACTCCACCAAAGAGATAACAAATCACAAGATATAAACCCAAACATTGCCAACACATAGCCACAACAAGAGTAATAAAATGTCCAACAAAAATCAATTGCAAATATTATAGATCAACACTAAATAACCATAAGAGGTGTCGACAACAATAGAATCCAAGAACTCTCCAAAAGAGACTGCAAAAATCAACCAACAATAAATATACCAGGTGCCTTTCATCCACATCAATAAACAACAACGATAGTAAACAACTATAAGAGACAACTCCAGAGGCAACAGAACAAGAGAGACAAAGGGCATAGTGGGAGAGTGTCATCGCATGGCCGTACATGAATTTTCCAGACTACCTATCACAAGGTGCCGCCTCCATCTATACATGGATTATCCAGACAACCTAGTTCAAGGAGCCGCCTCCATCTATGGTTATCCAGACATCCTATTTCAAGGTGCTGCCCCATAGGGTTACTCATGCAGAGCCACTTACCTTTCACAAAGACAAGGTAGTGACCTTACCAACCAGGTCTTCCCACCCATCCTTAGCCTTTGAGAGCGCTAACGGTAGAGGTGAGGTGCATGTTTTTATCTTGTTATGTGTTAACTAACCCAACCCACTAGATACATTAATTAGGTTATCACTTATTTAAGGAAACTCTTTCAAGGGTCACCACTTGTACACTGGTCCCAAGAAGAGCCACTCTCCCCTACGGTTACTCTAAAATCAAAGAAACCAACAGGTGTACCTCAATTCTCAAGACATAAAGAAATTCCTTATAAAACATAACACACGAGGCACAGCCATCTCTTGACTCTCCAAGCATCAAAACCCATATACAAGGAGGTACCACCCACACAAAAATCCATGAGGTATAAAGATAGACAAGAAGGTGCAACTACAAACATGCACACACACACACCATTTTCCTTAGCCCCTGGAGGTACATCAATATCTACCCAAGAACCAAAATAACTCAATATGCAAAATCAAGTCATACCTTCAAACTTGAACAAGAGTTCAACCTAAATTAAACATAAGAAAAATCAAATACAAATTTCCATCACACAAAGTCAAGCAAGATAATTCAACTCAAACAATTAAAATTACACATCATATAACCCCTTTATTTTGAATAAATAGAAAGTTAAGGGATAATCACCTAAACCCCGAAATACAATATACAAGAAATCACAATAACTGGCGAGCGCAGAGACATCACTTCCACATTCTATATCAAAACATTTAACAAACAATCACATCATCCAACTCCAATGTAATCCCATTTGCCTTATCAGCTTCTAAATATGAAAACAATGATCCAAAACTAATGTCATACAAATATATGGATATGTAAATTTAACAACAGTCAATTATCACGGTAAGCAACAAATTCACTTCCCTTAATTAACTATTCTATCTCCTTACCTCAAACAAAATACTAACCAATACGTTTATTCAAATTTACTAATTTCAAAGACATTCTTAAGAATCAATTTACATATTATTTGATCATTATAAAATCACTTAAACTAATAAAAGAAATCATACTATATAAAATACAATCCATTTTTAAATAATAGCAAACATGAATATAAACGTATTTTGCGAATATCTAAATACAAATTACTTTCAATAAAATAATTACATATGAATAAATATATGTTTTATTTACAAATTACCCATCTTGTATTATATGTGTTTATTCATATGAGTATAATAAAAATATATGTTCCATCTATTTTATCTTAAAGAAAGGTTATAAATAAATAAAACCACATTTAAAATTAGCAAACTTATGTTTTCCTTTCTAAAAACCTAAGGTCATAAATTACCTATTTATTTAATACTCCTAAAGCTAGGATCTTCTTCCTACACCTTGGAAGTAGCTTTACTATAAATAATAACTAAATAAAAGAAAAGTAAACTCATAAAACCAGTTAAAAAAAAAAGTCTCCTTAAGGAAGATATACGTGGCCCTTAAAAGAAGTCCCTCACTATGATAACTTTAGCTTGACTTTGAAATACTAACAAAGATAAAATTCCCTACGCATACCTTAAATTATCTATATAAGCACACAAAGTGCAAACATAAATATCCTGTGGAACATTGATGCAGGCTATCTAGTTCTCCCCTATGCATAATTTAAATAAATCAGATCAGACGTGCGTACCCTCCCTTCTAATGGTAGGAGGACTGACATAAAAAAAAAAAAGAAAGACAATGGAGGAATGCGCTGGGTGCGGCCTTTATAGGCAGAGAAGCTTCTGAGGCAAATGGTATTGCCGTGGTAAACGTGGGTGCAAAGTTCAAATTCTAAGTAAAAGATAATTTTGACTGTTCGCAGACACCCTCAAGGATATCATGTCTTGGAGAAAGAAAGGATAACAGAATATACATGAAATAGATCTTGCAAGGAAGCTCTCAAAAACCTTGAACTAATGAAGAACTCTAGAATACCTCTAACATTGTAAGGTTTGCTAATGTCCTGGGTGCTTGCAGTCACAGTGGTTTAGTGAATGAGAATTTCACATCTCACACACCAGTAACCTTTGTTGCATTAAATATATATAGGTAATCATTAAACGCATGCGGCTGATCCTCGTACCAGTGATGGCTATCTTGGGGACACCCTAAACCATATTACTAAGCTGCCAATTTAAAATCGATGCTAAACTGGCATGGCTAAGAGGAGAAGGGAGAGGAGAAGAATGGTGAACCAACTGAGGATTAAAATGACCATAAAAAAAATTAGCAGGGTATCTCCAGATAGAAAACAATCTGACCTACACTTAAGACATCAACAGAAGGCACAGGTGAGGAAGGGAAAGTGGCATACATCAACCTATTAAAAGCATCGCCTCATGTCACAAGTATTAGCAGCAACCCCTACTACAAAATATATGCATCAGATTTGAAAATGGAAGCATCCAATTTGCAATTGGACCGTCAAAAGAAAGAAAAATCTGTAAGCAGGGGTCAATCGATGCAAATAGAGGGGAGAAATTTCAGCTATCAACTCAAAACATGCATCTACCATTAAGGCCGACTTCTACAGGCAGAGAAGAGAAAATAGATCGAACCACTTCACATTCAAGGAAAAGAAAATACTGTCCTTAAATCGACCTATATTCACTAATTCAAAGTGGCAGGCACCCTCCCTCCTTAGGCTGGTTTTAATGAGCAAAAAGAAAAAGAGATTGGGGTTCTCCTATAGAATGTCCTAGCAGCGGCTCAACCTTAAGTGGAGAATGATAAATGATAAAGGAGCCTGAGAACATTGAAACAATAACATAAGAGATGGTGATGATATTCTTGTGGAGTGCCTTGAGGGTGCAAAGCAAAACGATCTTAAAGGTGGACTTGCCCCAGATTGCTAGGCACTGAGAACAGATCAAGTCTCCCATACAAATTTCAACTAGACAACTCGGTAATCCCCACATAGATATTCGATGGACTGAGACTCTACACACAGGGTACCAAAATGAAAACATTGACAAAGAGGGCCGATCAGATGCAGCCGTAAAAGGCTTAGAGACTCAAAAGTATACGCAAGAACAAAATGGTTATCAAAATGCATATAACAATGACAAAGGATTAGCGATATCGAATACCCCTACTTTGGACGGCATACACGACTGACATGCAGATCGAAAGCCCAAGGAAAGCAGAGATTTCATCCAGCAATACTGATTTATAATCATAAACCAAGCATAACAAATTCATTGTGGCAGAAGAAAAATCAAACACTGAATTAGAGTGCAAATATAGCATTTAACAATTAACGTAGTGAAGAACGAAAAGGAAGCCAACCTGGTTCCTTCCCGAATAAGACAAGTCGGAAGCTGAGATCAACCTTTCACTATAAATTCCGCTTCTCAGAAAACCCAAACCAAAACTTCCGAAACAATGCCCAATCCAAATCTTCAGAAAACCCATGTGCAAGATCCTCTGCCCTTCTCGATCTTCTTCCCCCCCTCTTCTGTTCCGAATCTATATTTATTTATTTATTTATTATTATTATTATTATTCTTTTTTTTTCTCCATCCAGAACCCAAAAAAAAACCGTCCCCTTTCTGAGGGTAAAAATCTCCTTTAAAACTCAGAGACTCCAATAAAGCGGTAATTTACTTTTCAACCATTAGCTCGAATTTCTGCATGCACTCGCATGCCAAAACTTTCTATCCTTTTTCATTGCTTTTACCAAATCGTTTGAAATCTTATTTTTAAGCTTTAAAACTCAATTGAAAATATTATTTCTTTTACCTAATTTAAAATCATCTTCCATTCCATTTTTATCCAGTTGATAAGATCACTTGTCTTTAATTGATTTCTTTATCACAATTAAATTGTTATCTTTTCCTAGAAATAAATTATCAATTATAATTAAATATTGATACAGTTACAATAAAAAAATTAATTTATTTAATAATAACTATTTACTTTATGTTTCAAAAGAAAAAACTAATTTAATTTTAATTATATTGATACAGTTACAATAAAAAAATTAATTTATTTAATAATAACTATTTACTTTATGTTTCAAAAGAAAAAACTAATTTATTTAATTAACATTATAATCTTCAATTTTATTCAATCAATGCTAATATAATTAATTGGGTAAATAACGCTATCAAACATTACGTTTATCGCCTGAACCTTTAACACAAACAAACATTTACACAATTATCTAGATGGACTATGACGGAGGGGCGCTACATTATACCCTATCCTTATTTGAATGTGAATAAACTTGAGTAGACAAGGAAGTTGGAAGCAATTTATTATCTCTTATGAATCTAACCTATTAAGCTTGAAGGATTGAACTTAGTCAAAGTACTAGCTATGAGAAGTAATGACACTCATTAATATATATATATATATATATATATATATATATATATTTCAATGAGGATATTCCTTAGATATCATGCTTCTTGATGTTATATGATATGTAAATTTAAGAAATTCTAAGTCATCTGGGTAAGACTAGAAGTAATTGGTCATATGTTTTTCTTCACTAATATTATCTTTGGAGAACAAGGATGTTTGATATTTCCATGTATTGGGTTAGAGAAGCTAAACCCTAGTATTGGAACAAGGAGGATATAGGAAATATGTAATGCTTATGTTAGATATGACATTGTGTATATATATATGTATATTGATTGGCAATGAAAGGTTGATAAAATGATAGAACAAGGCAGGAAGTCTTTATAATACCTTAAGAGATTCTATGATAATGTTGAAACTCGGTTTAATGCATCAAGATGTTGAGTATTCAGTCTCGAGAGTAAAATGATAGAGAGTCATAAATGTTAGGTATTGCAAGGATGCAATAAGGGACTTTTAAAAGGTTTGAAATCCTTAAATCTTTATATTGATTTAATATCCTAGATTAAGGATTAGTTCTAAGTTAGATTGGCTAGAATGGATTTTCTATATAGACTAGTTTGTGTCTAGAGTACCAAATATAGTAAGTAAACTATGGGATGAGACAATTCCAAGACAAGTCAGAGGTGTGTGCCAAAATTGGCATGACCAATAAAAATGATCATACTTAGCTAGAAGGGATCTAGAGTTGTATGGTCGATTGAGTTTTGTAGGACACATCCCTAGTACTCAGATGAAGAAACTTGAAATTTCCTTATATCTATACCCTTCATGAAGGGTTGGGGCACTTCTATAGAGGAAGTGTGTGGGGGACTACTTGATTATGTGGTTGGAGGAAAAACACTCAAATGATGCTCTCCCTTTATAGTAGAAGACTGGCTGAGTCTCGTGAAGATCGACATCAACATTTCAAATGCAGTGAACTCCATTGTATGCTTTATGACATTCCACCTATGAGGTAAAACTATTCTTTATGCTAAGTGTATCCTATGTGATATAAATGAATATTGTAAGGAATTATCCTGATTCTAGTTATGATTACATGTGAATTCAAGTTTGAATTTTATCTGGAAAAGTTATACGCTTATGCAAATGAAAAATAAAATATAAAAAATTCTCTCTCATGTTTACTAAGTTTATTTACCTTCTAATAAATTCACGAGTTTACTTATGTATTAAGAGGATGGATGTTACATTTTATGTTTTATTAAATTTTTTGCTAGCATGATTTTAAAAGTTTCCCTTCTATGTTTTATTAAAGTTGTCTTTCTTTGTTTTATTAAATTTTCTACCTTGGCATGATTTTAAAAGTTTCCCTTCTATGATTTATTAAATTTGCTTATGTTTCAAAAAAATTGTCACTTTTTTGAAAAGAAGAAATTAAAAATAATGTTTAAGTAAATTTAAAGTAAAATAAAATAGTTTTTATATAAATAAAAAAAATTTAAATAATTTTGAATTACAATAAAATAATTACAAATTAAAGTAATTAGAAAAATAATTAATTATTAATATATTATTATAATTATTATAATAAAAAAATTTAATGTAATTAAATTTGTATTATTATTTTATAATTATTATTGCATTGAATAATATTTTATTACCTTATATTATGTTATAATATGTTATATTATATTATATTATTATATAAATAAATTCATATTATTCTTTTATAATTTTATTAAATTGTAAATTATATATTATTTTTAGGATGGGGTGATGGATGGTGGATAAGGATATAATGAGATGGGAGATACATAACAATTTGGGTGAAAAACTACATGGATAATGAATCTAATGGATAATGAAATGATTATGATTGATGAAAGATGATTAGCTTAACAAATCTATATTAGCCTAATGAACCTAATGTATTAATCAATGATGGTGAATGATAGTTGATATGGTGCAATATGATATATGGATGAAGGTTTCACACCATGGTACATCAAATGCCATAGAGGAAAGTGGAAGATGAAAGATAGAAGGAGAAATATGGACAATGGGAGGCAATTGCACATGAAATCAATGATTAGGTGAAGATTATGGAATAGATGAGATATGTGGTTGGGGGATGGTATAAAATAAAAATGTATGGATGAAGGGATGGGGGATTATGAATACAATAATTAAATTGATGGGAATTGTGAGAAGTTCTATAAGACAATAGAAGTTACCAAAAAGGAATACTTGATTAGAAATACAATTTAGTTTTCCTCTAACTTCTACTAATGATGAATCAAATTCTATAGGAGAAGGAATCTTAAATAAAATCCATGAAAGAGGAGATGATGGCACTACAAAATACAAGACGTGGGACTTGGCTGATTGAGTTGAATGTAACGAATCCATTGGCTGCAAGTGGGTGTACAAGAAGAAATTTAGAGTAGAAAAAACATTAGAAAGGTATAAGGATAGATGTTGCAATGGGTTATTATAGGAATAATGAATATAATTTAGTGACATATTTTATCTTTTATATGTGTGTATGAATAATGTGAATAAGAAAATAAAACCTATAAAACACACCAATGAAACATTATATCAAGGAATTCAAATAACAATCAAATTTAAACAACAATTCCTCAATGGCATCTCATTGTCCTCTATCTCCAAGGATTATTTAAGTCATTTTACTCTCATATTTTTTGTGCACATGAATTTCCAAATGACAACCCGAAGAATGAGAGATGTTGGAAATGCAAGAGATGTTTCCTACATTACATGATTGATAAACTAGTTGTAAATGATATGCAGAGATAATAATGTTGCTAATGACGTTGCTAATAAAAATGATATGATGAGAATGTTGTTATTAAGATTTTTCTAATGCAAATGCCATGATTAAATTACTTGATGTTAAAATGCTAATACTAAAATGCGCACTAAAATGACAATGCTTTAGATGAAAATTCTACAGAGTCTAATTGCTAAAAATGCTCAACTCTCTCTTTTGTTGTAAATGAGGGCCTATTTATAGATTTTCCCTTGGCATGAGCGTAGGTGGAAGGAACCAACAGTCTAGATTCGATCTAGAGAACGTATAGTTGAAAATGAAGAGGTTAGAGAGAAAAGGGGAGATGTGCTCCTTTCATAAGAACAAACTGCAAAGTATGAAGAGGAATAAAATGGAGATGAAATCCAAGTGTCCCAAATTAGTTAGAATTTGTTGAGGATAAATGCAAAATTAAATATTAGAAATATTTAATTTCTAGAGACACATGATGAGGTGGAAGGTGGTAAAAAGTTAGTAGAAATGCGCTTAAATTTGAATTTAAAATTCAAATTTAATGAGAAGAGGTTAATTAAATAAAACAAACTAAATTTGTTCATTTAATTAAGATGGGAAGAAAATGATTTAGGATAGGAAGAATTAAAGAAAATGAACTATATAAATAATTTTTTAAATTCTTTTATAAGTAGAAGAATTAAAGATTATAAAATAAATAACTTGTATTTAATTAATCCTCTAGAGCAAATTTGAGTGTATACAGTATCTATGTTGAATTTGATTAGTATGTTTTTGTTTATAGCTATACCTTTTATTTTTAAGTTGAAAAAAAATAATTTTGATAGAACAAATTATCATATGGATATTTAGATGAGAAAATCCATATTGTTCAAGCTAAATTATTTTAAACAAGGGGTGTAGAACATTGGGTTTGTAAACTCAAAGGATCTTTGTATGAATTAAAGTAGTCACCATGTATGTTGTATCAAAAATTTGATCCATATGCATTAGAATTGGGTTTTCCAACGAATCAAGTTGAGATAATCATAGCTTTGCATGCTAATGATTAGGAATAATGAAGTGTTCATTAGAGAACTCAAGGTTTGGATACATTCTAGAAACTTTAGAGTCATATATCTTCGCTCTTAACACAAACATTGACATGATGACACATGGGAAAATAAATCTATGCTTAGGTACATATCCTATTTTTAGTATTAATTATAGTTATAACTTGCTTTAATAGCTCTAAATAAATCCACTCTAGTAACCCAATCTATTAATTTTCCACATGTCCATATAGCCCATTAAAACAAGTACTCATGATTTTTATCAAATTAATGGTTACTTCTAAATTCTTATACTAGTATTCCTTGTTGACTTAGTAATGATCCAATTACAGTTCCACTTATGTAACAAACAACTTAAAATACCTTATCAAAATTTGGTAATGCTAACAATAGTTGTTCTCTCACTTTCTTCTTTAATAATTCATAGTTTCTATTTTATCTTGATGTTCTCTAAAATTAATTCTTATCTACTCTCATAATCTCATTTATTCCATACAAATATATAATGAAATTCTTATGTTCAAACTAGCTAGCACATGAAAAATTCTTACCTGAGCTATATTATTCATTGGTGTAGGAATTTCAATAATTTATTTTACCTTTTTTGGATCCATCTTTAGACCATTTGGTGAGATTAAAATTTCTAAATATACTAATTATGTATTCATGAAATTAAAATGTGTGGTATTGATATACTCACATAGCATTAGATCTAATTTCACTTATGTAATAAGAGATTGTTGTATTTAGAATTTAGCATAAATTTGGATTCATTATTAGATGTATTATAATAATCTTGCGTCAATATCTTTGAGGTTATAAAATTTACAATTTATATAAGTGTAAGGTGACAATTTCATATCACTCACGACCCAAATTGTGTTTCCATCTCACAATTATTTTTTGCATTTATTTTTCCATCATACAAGGAAATTAAAATGCAAATTTTACTCTAAGTAACAATTGTGGTAAATTTTGATGGTGTCTTTCACTACATTCATACTCTCTAAATAAGAAAAGGTTTTCATGAAAATAATTGCATGTTGGAAAACATTGAGTGTTATGAAACCTACAACCCACATACTATTGTAAATCCCTCCATGTAACAACCTAATTGGTTAGTCACCACTTAGGTTATTTTGATTAGTTTTATGTATTCCCCACTTGAAACTCCTCCCAAAACTCTCCACCCTTGATCTTAGAACAAACAAAATGATATAACTCACAACCCACTATGTTTTCCAACCTACAGTTAATTTATACATTTATTTTTTATAATATGATGAAATTGAAATACAATTTTTACTCTAACTAACAACTATGCTCAATTTTGAAGGTTCCTTTCATTACATTTGTACACTCTAAATAATAGAAGGTTTTCATTAGACTAATTGCAAGTTGGAAAACATTGGGTGTTATGAAACCTATAACCCATATACTATTGTAAAACCCTCTACATGTAACAACCCAATTGATGCATATGAATTTGTCCAAGAAAAGAAAGTGAGAGATGATGCTATAACTAGAGTTGAAAAAATGAAGTCAAAGATTCTTGAACTTAAGAATAACATGGGATAAATACAATTGGAAATAGATGATGATATGGAAAAGGAAAAATTAGATCTAAGTGTAGAAAAGCTTCAAGTAAGGGATGTTTTTTTTCTAAGGGTTGATGAGAGAGTAGTTGATCTAAATATTTAAGCAAAAGATATGAAAAAGAAGTTACAAGATCATGAAAAAGAATAGCAAGGGCTATTAATAGGTAAGAGTAGTGTAGATGAGGAAAAATGTGTCAATGATCAACTTGTAGATGTAAAAGCAATAGTTGGAAGTGTTGAAACTGTAGCAAAACAATAGAAGACTAAAATTAACCACTTAGAAAAGGACATAAAAGATAAGAAGAAGATTTTATCATTAAAAAATGAGGTTAGTACTCTAAGAAATAGTTGTGCTAAATTTTGAAAGTGCCAATAATTACATTCGTACTCTCTAAATAAGAAATTTTTTTCATTACAATAATTGCAGGTTGGAAAATACTAGGTGTTATGAAACCTGCAACCCACATATTATTGTAAAACCCTCTATACATAACAACCCAATTGTTTAGTCACCCCTTAGGTAAATTTGATTAGTTTTATGTATACCCCACCTAGAAATCCTCCCCAAGCTCTCCACCCTTGAGCTCAAAACAAGAAGAATAAAATAACTCACATCCTACTATGTTTTTCAACCTATGATTATTTTTGTGCATTTCTTTTTCCAACATATGAGGAAATTGAAAAACAATTTTTACTCTAAGTAACAACTATGGTAAATTTTGAAAGTTCCTTTCATTACATTTGTACACTCTAAATAGGAAGATTTTTTCATTAAAACAATTGTAGGTTGGTAAACATCAAACCTAAAACCCACATATTATTGTAAATCCCTCTACATGTAACAACTCAATTGGTTAGTCACCCCTCATGCTAATTTGATAAGTTTTATGTATCTCCCAGCTTGAAATCCTCTCGAAGCTCTCAATTCTTAAGCTTATAATAAAATAATGCAATCACTCACAACCCATTGTGTTTTCCAACCTACAATTATTTATCTATCTCTCAACTTCTCAAGAGCGGGACAAATCTCTTTAGTCAATACATTATCTATCTCATTCACATTGGTTGACTTATTTTCAAGTGTTTTTGGTTCACTATGTCCCACGATCCACCAACATATCTCCCTCTGCTACTAAGTACATTTTGGGTCCTATACCTCCCACCCTACCACTCCCTATCTTCCCCCTTCCCTCACTCTCTCTCTCTCTCCCTAGAGTATGTTTCTTTTTTTCCTTCATCATAGTGTAAGTATTCTCTTTATACAAATACATATGGATTTATTGATTTGGATATTCTAAAGATATTTATATAGTTTATTCCTATATATATTTCTAAAGATACTTCTTTGTACTAGTATCAATACCATCACTATTTAATAAAACTATTTTCATGATCAATGAAACACACAACACCTCTCTCTACCTCTCCCACCTTACATAGATCTCTCTCTACATACCTCTCTATTATGTTCACCTTACTGAGCTCTCTATTATGTTCATCTTACCTCTCTCTACCCACCTCTCCCTATCTCCCTTCTTCCCTCTCTCTCTCTCTCCCTCCTTCCAATACAACCTCTCTCCACCTACCCCTCCCTCCCTCCCTCCCTCCCTCCCTCCCTACTTCCCTCCCTCTCTCTCTCTCCACCTATAGCATCATCTATTTTTTATTGTATTTATTTCATGGAATTATTAAGTTCACAAATCTTTGAATTAATTTGTTCAACTCCACTTATAACATCATCTCTCATATCTCATTTATGCAACCAATTCTTTCATGAAATTCTCACCTCCCTTAAAAAATAAAGATTAGGTATAAGGTTCTAGTGCATGTTATTTAGAAAAAACCTTCATGATAATATATATGAGAGTGAGATAGGAATGATAAATAATTAAATTTACTACATAGTGCAAGAGTAGGTACATAAGGTCATGGTGAAGATGAATGCAATACACAAAAAAAAACTCAAATAAAGTAAGTGCAGACATGTAAAATTGACCTAATGCTTATCACACACTAACAATGACATTTCCACATCATCAACATCATTATCATCTAATATCATTGCATTTCACATCAATTACATCAAAAACCCTAAATTCCTCTATTAATTGAATAATACAAAATTATTTAATTAATTCACTTTTTCACCATTTTTTGACCAATTAAATAATTTAATAAAATCCTAAAACCCTATTTTTTGCTACTAAATGTTCTACTCGAGATCAACTACCAACTCACTATGTTATGTCCCACAAACTTTGAAGAAACCATTGAAAATGGGTTACATATTAAGAGAGCCCTCATAGTAAGAGGAGTCCTTAAATTGAACAACTTGAAAGATAGTCACTCTAGTTCAAATGATAGAACTAAGATGTAGGAAAAAAATAAGAAAGTTACAAATGATGGAATAGTTGACACTAGAGCACTATGGAATGCACAAAATATACCTCAAAACAAACATCAAGTGGCATAAACAAGCTATGTTCCAAATAATGCACAAAATCACCAACTTACCTATCCCAAAAATAATCAAGGAGGTCAACAAAGTCAATACGATCAACCAAGGAGATAGTTCACAGTACTAGGAAAGTCACTTGAGATATTCATGCATAAACTAGTGTAGAAAAACCTCATCAAGGTAAATGAATGAGGAACTCAACTTCAAAACACCATGGTATAATGAGAAGGACTTGTGTGAATTCCACAAAATTAAAGGACATACAACCAACAACTACATGAGACTCAAGCATCTCATACAAGACTTGATAGAAAAAAGAGAAGTGGATGTTGAACATCATCCTAGGAACAAGGACCTCTAGATATACACAAACCCATTCCCAAACCATGCTAGGAAGAATAACAAAGTAAAGGACCAAGACTATTGAAATGTGAACTACACTTATGGTGACATAGTTCTAGGTACCCTATCTCAAGCATATGACACTGGGTGAAGCCACAATAGTGGTTTAAAATTCAAGTGAGGAAGGAAAACTCACAAAAAATGACCCCAATGGAAAAAAAGTGATTTTGGTGGTTTGTATGAATCTATTGGTTCGATTGAACCCCTTTGAAGAGGTTCACTCAAAAACCCCTTATCCGTCATCCCCCCCTCAGACACAAAAAAAAAGACCTAAATTTTGGCACTTCGGAGCTCAGGTTGAGGATGAAAATGGAGGAATCTTCATAAACCCAACTAGAATTAGATAGTCCTCAGAACGAGCTATCCAATAAATATAATTTTAATATGTTTTGGTTTTATTATATATTTTTTTTCTTAGTTTTATTAAACATAAGTTTTTCATCGAAAATGAAGGTCTTTGTTCTACACGTGGAAAAATAGGAAATTATCAAAAAAAATTGAAAAATATGAGTGCACCAGATACTGAAGTCCTTGATCCAACAAAAAAAAAAAAAATTTTGATATATACAAAAAAAGTTACATGTTATCTGATCATGCTATGTCCTGAATTGTAATTGGTTTGACTTCAAAACTTGATTAAGAAAAAATATTCAATAAAAAACTATCTAACCAATTGGAAGCACTAGATATCAGAGTTACAAATCTAAATTGAAAGAAATAGAATTTTATCCTTCATGGAAAAAAATTTATGCCTTATACGGTGATCACTTTTTAAAAATGTTGTTTCCTGAAAAAAAACTAGTTTTTGAAGGAGATGGAAAAGAGAGTGCAATATGATTCCAAAAATTTTGATAAAAATATTTTTAGAATCTACAAAAAAAATGTGATGAGACTCTAGTTTGCATCATCTTCAAATTCCACATGGTTTAGCCACTATAGGTGCCCGAATGTGAAGATTTAGTTAAATAATAATAATTTTAGTGTCTAGTTTGGCCAAAAATTGTAAACCACTATTGTGGGATCACCCCACTAGGGTAAATATAGTGAATATATGAGGTGGAGACAACAACTGTAATGTAACTACCCGTTGAGGGAGAGTTACAATACAAGGGGCCCCACTTAAACCCACAACTAATCCATCAAATGACTACAATATTGTGGAATAGTTGAAGAAAACCCCCACCCTAATATCCATCCTAAAACTGCTCAAATTTTTACTTCTACATAGGGAGATATTAGAAAAAGCATTGGAAACAACAATCCCTAATGACCTCGATCCGAATTAGTTCAATCCATGGTTGGAAAGATCATCGCCAACCATCATCTAGTCTTTTCCGAGAAAGATCTTCTGCAAAGTTTATTCCACAACCAAGCCCTCTACATAGAGGTTGGTTTCCACAAGAACATGGTCAAGAGAGTGTTGATAGATAATGGTGTAGGTCTAAACATATGTACCTTGAAATTTATGAAACAACTGGAGTATTATGACAATGTGATAGAAAAATCCAAGAGCATTACTATAAGAGCCTATGATGACCTTGAAAGGAATTTTAAGGGATAGTTAGACTACTAGTGGAGATAGGACTAGCCATCGCATAAACTACATGTCAAGTACTTGACCTTGAGTTGCCATATAACCTCCTCCTAGGATTTCCTTGGACCCATGCACTTCAAGTGGTCCCTTCAACTTTTCACTAATGTCTAAAGTTTCCCCATGAAGGAAAAAATGTGACATTATATGTGGATCATGAACCCTTCCACTTTTGTGCAAAATTGGAAGAAAAGTATAATAAGATCCAACGTATACCCAACAACGATATATCCCTCCATTCATTCTCATATGATGACCCTCCCACGCTACCATCAACCTCAACCAAGATCACTTCAAGTGAGCAACCAAAAATGGAAACCAAGGCTCAAGTACTTGACAGGGGTAATGGAAATTATCACTTCAACCAAGAATTTTGCATTGGCATGCTTCCACCAACACCCAAAATTTATGGAGGCTTGAAAGAGATCAAAGATGTTTAGATAGTGAAAATTTTCCAAACCCACAATTTTCACCAAGTGGGGAGATATGAAGGATGAAGAGATATTCAAAGAAGAATTCTCATCCATGATCTACAAAGAGGACCCAAAGGAACCAGAAAAGCCACAACCCATTATAATTGATCCTAACAATAGAGGTTATCAATTAGCTAAACAAATGGAATATCAGGGAACAAGTGGCCTTGGGTTACGCAAACAAGGCCAATGGGAGCCTAGCATAATGGAACAAAGAAAGAAAAATATAGGACTAGGTTATGAGCCAAAAGACATGGTTACTCCAAAAACTAAATATACCTCTTTTAAGAAACATGTAAATTTTTCCAACGTTAATGCATTGGATATCTATCACATTATGGACAACGATTTACCCATTGAAGACTTATTTGAAAACTTTAGCATTGATAGGTTCCCTCTCCAAAGTATCAAAACTATTCCCAATACCTATTATTATTCTAGAAGAGACTCTAATGAATATGAATGGGATTATGGACTTCCTTTATCACTCGATATGGTTCCTCCACTTCTAGTAATGATGACCTAAACACTCAATGAGAAAAAAGATACCATAGCCATACTAACCATTTCCACATCCTTTGTAAACTTTGTAGATAATGATGATAGCCTACCCCTCTGCTACCCACAATTGATAGATTGGGATGAATAGTTCAACATACACTTGTTCATGATCAATTCCAAAACAATGAAGCAATCATATAGTTCATGGGACTTCAAACAAACATACCAACAGGAGATCACAAAGCAAGGTTCGTCATGGATCTCAAATAGGATGCATACTTCGATGGAGAGATTGAATCTTCTAGTTGCAAAAATGAGAAAAAAAACATGCAAATAAAAATGTGATCCACTAGAGAAGACCACAATATGGCTAGATATCATATCCTAAAAGGAAGAAAATAAAGGATGCATTTGAAGGTGAAAACCTCTCCAAGGCACCTGGGGATGGAGGGTTCAATCTCCCCATATTAGAATATCAAGAAAAATCAATGCTCCTAGTGGAAGAAGTAGAATCTATAAATGTCAGCACAACAGAGAATCCAAAGATCACATACCATACAACGTCGCTTGATCCTAAAGAGAAAGCAAACTTCATAGCATTCAACAATGACAATCTTCGTTGTACAAAACAGTTTCCCTTTTACAACACACATCCTTGGTTTTTTGTAAAATATAAAATAGTTGCAAGTGTTATGCATAATTAAAGTTCCAAAATTTATTGCACCATTTGCAGTAAGCAAGTATATCTTTTTTTAATCATAAGAAGAATTTGAAATGCATATTTTACTCTACCTAATACTTGTGATGAATTTTGAAGGTGTCTTTCATTACACTCTTTCTATCTAAATAAAAAAAAAGGTTTCCAATAGATTCCTGCAGTCAAAAAAATTGCAAGTTGGACAAGAGATGGTGTTATGAAACATACAACCCATAGTGTTGTAAAATTCTATACAAGTAACCCATTATTTTTTGCAACCTACAATTATTTTGTGCATTAATTTTTTCAATCACGTGAAGATACTAAATTGCAATTTATACCATAACTAATAGTTGTAAATTTTAGAGGTGCCTTTTATTACATTTGTATTTTCTAAATAAGAAAATATTTTTGACAAGACATTCAAACTGTTATGTGAAATTTCAAGTTTGAAAGCATTGGGTGTTATAAATCCTGCAACCCACATACTATTCTAAAACCCTTTACAAGTAACAAGCCTATTGGTTACTTGCCCCATACCTCAATTTGGTATGTTTTGTGATTGTCTTGAGAACATTTTTCTTTCTAGATAGCAATAATGTAATGAAATTGGAAAACACATGGAAATTAGAAACCTACAACTGAATGTATCTCACACCTGCAAGTCCTCCCAATCTTCTCAAGTGTTTAGATTTAAATATGCAAAATGAAACAACTGACAACCCACATTGTGTTTTCCAATTTTCCATTATTTTGTGCATTTCTTTGTTTCAGTCGTATGAAGAAATTAAAATACGATTTATACTGTACCTAAGAGTTATTATATATTTTGAAGGTGAACTTCATTACATTATTATTGTGTGTGAATCAAAAGGCTTCCAAGACATTCATATTGCCAATATAATTGCAACTAGAGGAAACATAAAACTATCCAAATTCACGTGAGGTGTGCCAATTGGGTTCTTGTTGTGTAAGTAAACAAAAAAATTTCATTACATTCATATTGTCTATGTGTGTTGACCTTGATGTTGCATGAAAATGTCAACCTCTCAATGCCTAATATAAGCGTCAAATACGATGCATGGTAGGCAGTTAAACCATATCATGAATCATACAAATAGATCACTCACTGAGGGGTGGATGTGCCAAGCTTCCAACAATGCCCCCCTCCTCTGACCAAGGCAACCACAGGATTGAAACTTGTGACCTAGGTCTAATACCAATTATAGTAAAACTCATCATCAAAACTGACAATAACCTCTACAAAAACATGACAACATTTCATGACAATTGGGAAACTTTGAAGCATACCTTTCTCATTTCCAAAACATGCACTTCTCTCCATCATAAATCGATGGAACCTTTCGATATCATGGACCTCAATGGATCAGATTGTGGAAGAGGTGGTGATGTGTGCTAGAGAGAAGAGCTTGTTTTTCGAATATTGCAAAGTAGCTCCAAAGATAACCAGTTGTCATGAAATTTTTTCATGTCTTTATAGAGGTCTTATCTAACAATTGTATTGGGCATTGATAGGCCAACCTTTTCATACAATGACAAGGCCAACAATGTGTAATTGTAGGTTGGAAAACACTGGGTGTTATTAAACCTGCAAACCAAATACTCTTTACAAACCCTTGACAAGTAACATCCCAATTCATTACTCACCCCTCAGTTGAATTTAGATGATTTTATATATCCCATTCCTACGACTCCACCCCTTGCTCTCAAACCTTCAACTTTCAACTTTCAAAATGAAAGAACTCACAACACACAATGTTTTCCAACCTCCAATAATTTTCTGCAATATGCTGTCCCATCATGTGGTGTATGTATTTTTGTATGTTATGATGCCTCTGACATGTATTCTTCTAGGGAGAATAGCCACATCCAATTGTAGGGAAGAAGCTAATCTCCCTACAAAATATAGTAAAATCAAGCTATTATCCTTGAGAAAACATGTCTTTGACATGATAACATAATCAAACATGTCTTATCCCTAAAGAAGGGCAATACAAACTATCATGTGTAAGCCATGTTGCAAGGAGATCACCTTCTGCAATTGGGACTAGGTTATTCTCTCTACAAGAATGCATGTCACATGCATCATAACAATCATCATGTTTTAAGAATCATATTTCAAAATAGATAAAAATCTCAAAACGTGGCATTCAAAACCATTATTTGCAAATAGCAAAAAGCCCAGATGAGGTCCCATTTTCACTGCCATTTTCCACAGTGACATTCTGCAAGTTGCTAGAGAGCAACGAGAAGGAGTTGTAGGCATTCAAAGACCAAAGCAGTGAGGGCACCCTCCATACAAAAACACATTGAAAGGCACAGGCAACTAGCTAGTTAGCAGGTATGTTTATTTGCCAACAATATATGTCATTTTCCTAGGATTCTACCTAGGAACTGTGAAGAAATCAATGACTATTTGTTGTGAAGATGGGTTTTCATTAACATGAAACAAATGGTTTTCCTTGGGAAAAGGGATTTTTGAATTTGAAATGTAAAGTTGTTTGTACATGTTTTTGTGTTGAGATGATGAGAAAGTCTTGCAGATGTCGAGTTGGTGTTTGTGGTGCTTGGTTTCCATGTGCTTCTAAGAAAATTTGAATAAAAGAGTGTTCAATGTTGTAGAGTTGTGTATTGGTTTGTGCTCCACATTTCTTTTGTATTGAATCTATGTTTGTGTGATTTGGATTTGTTGATTATAGGTGTTCAGAGATGTCATATCCAAAATTTCTTGTTCTAGATCATTTGGAAGAGGAAGTTGTGTTCACCAATATGTGTACTGTGAAGTAGTGTTATTTGGGAGAAATGGAATTGATCCACATCTATTTGCATTGTGGTTTATAGTCTTGTAGATATGGGACATGTCTACAATGTCTATATCTATCTTTCTTTAGAGTTGTTAGATTTTTGGTGTTTCAAAAGGTCAGATTCATAAGTTGTAGTCTGTGGAAGGTTAATTGGTTGTACATAATGAATATATTCTTTAGGTATATGAAGTTACGAAAGTTGGATTTTAGGGTGTTGATGGGATATTCCAGAGTGATTTTGAGTGTTGTGTGTGGTCCACAAGTCATCTTTAGATTTGATGAAACATGTACTTAAATTTTTAAGGGTGTTAACATAGGTTTGATCGACTTGGCATGTTAGCACTAACTATTAATATTCTTCAATGTTCAAGTGGAAGCATGGTGTAGTGTGTCAATATAGATTTGGGTCTAAGTTAAGTTGTATTGTGGTCCACCACTTCTTTCCATCGTGGAAGTGTTTAGTGCTAACCTATTTTGAATTTTCATATTTGAGGTGGATAGCTGACCTTGTAGATTGTTTTCAAGGTTATAGGTAGTATATGTGTGTGATGAAGAGTTGTGTGGCATGGATGTGGTGTGAAATGTGTTG